>CAOLHI010004607.1:0-107068 GCA_948474755.1 Ctenosaura bakeri | reverse complement strand
TAGAGGAAAGAACTGCAAAACCCCCTTGAATATTTCTTGACTAAGAAAACCCTGTGGACTTCATGGGGTCACCACAAGTTGACAGGTGACTTGAAGCTATATACACACACTTGGGAACTGCATTAGTCCTCTAGGAGACCTTGACTGGCTACACATCTCCACGACCCTTGATCCTGCAAAAATAGTTTGTTTTTAAACTGAAAACCCTTTGCGGGGTATGGGGGCATGTTTTACTGGGCCATTTTAGGCTTTTTTTTTACAACAGCGTGTGAGCAGAAATAATTTCTTGTTCACTTCTTGTTTTGAAAGAAGGCCTCTTGTTGTCCTAATTTGCCTGGTGGATACAAAATGTGGTAGAAATGCATCCCATGTGTCCAAAGAGCATCTTGCATTTCAGAGTACAGTAGGTCCCCATATCTGTGGGGGATTGGGTCCGGGCTCCCCTGCGGATGCTGAAATCTGCGCATAGTAATGAATGCCCTGTCATTCTCGGGCTGACAGGAGGAGCAATCCACAACACATGGGTTGTATCCCTCGTGTGCCAGCTGATGCAGGAGCCGTCCACGTGCCATTTGAAAACAACCGTTAACTGCTCCTTGTCCCCCTCCGTCCAGTTCCTTTTCCTCCTGCGAACCAGCTGGTTGTGTTTTTCTGTCCCTCTCCGGTTCTTTGGCTTAAAATATTATTATTACACTACTTTTTACTGGGAAAATGTAAGCGAAGGCTGATATTGAGTCGCAGGCTGTTGCCTTGATCCAAAGTGCCACAGTAGCGCAGGGCTCGGACAAGGAGAGAAATCAACCAGTCCAGAAAACCACTTTTCAGCAGGTTGCGGACAAGGTTGTCTCAAAGGGAAAACATACCATCCAGAAAACCGCAACTTTGCAGGTCATGAACGAGGAGTCTAGCGGGGCTGGCAAAGTCAAGCCACAAACAATGCTTTATGATGAGCACTCTATGGACTTAAGGAAAATATCCCTAAGTTCCAGCGAGAGTGAAGTGGAGGAAATAAAGTTGGTGCCTGAAGTGGTGGAGTCCAAAAAAGCTAAGGTGAAGGACAAAGCAGATAAGTTAAAGAAAGTGAAGAAAACTGACAAATTGGGTGACAAAAAGAAACTCCCAAAGGGGTCAGACACAGCGAAGGTACTTACCATTGTCGGTTCAGGCTGCCATCTTGATTCCGGCCCTTTGACATTGACGCAGCGTAGCTCCTCCGGGGCCTCAGAGACCTCTGAGGCAAGCGTGGGGGGCGGAACTTTAGCTCAGGTGGCCGTTTTGGCTCGCCCAATCAAAAGCGCTACAGTGGCACCAGAGAGAGAGTAGGTGGTCCCCATTCCGGTCCGCAGGGCATCTGAGCAGGTGGCTGCATCCCAGGACCAGGGTCTACCGCTGGAGGTTAAACAGTTTTTATCAGAATGGATGTGGGCGGCGCCCGCTCGGCCCAGGGAGAAGGAGGCAGCAGTATGTGAGTCCCAGTGGGGTCTAGGAACTGTTCCTCCGCAGTGCCCCAGTACTGAATTTTTGGGAGACATGCAGCAAATGATTAATGAGGCTGTTGGGGCACAAGTGCAATCTGTTTTATCAGTGCAGTTGCCGCCAATGAATTTTAATCCAATGAATTACAACTTAAATGATACCCAAAATCAATTCATACTATGTCATCTAATTAATTTATTAAACTCAAAAGGACAGAATCAATTTCCAATATTTTCTCCAATGAATTCGTACAACAAACCGGCAGGACAAGAGGCTGCTGATAATGACTTTAACCAGCCACAATCCAAGAGAAGGCAAATGGAGTGTGAAGAAGATAAAAGTGTGGACCATATTAGAAATTCTTACAGTGTGCAAACCATTCCTTCAGAAAGAGAAGGGGGTGATAAAATTACACAATTTGTGAAGGAACATAGGAAAGAGAAAAGAGGAAGGCAGCAGGAAGTGATAGGTTGTGATGTGGATGATGAGTTACAGGAGGAGAATTTGGACATGGAGGACAAAGAATTCATCTGTATTGATGAGGAAGAGGATAAGCAGGTGGATTCGGATAGGTTGTTTGATGTGCAGGTGTTCCGAGCACTCTAAAGATAGTGCTACAGACATTGCGTTTGGAATTTAACAAGGAGATAAATAGTGAGAGCATCAATAAAGAAGTCAAATAGCTTTGGTTATTAAAAAGAGGGAGGCAAGGGGCTTAGAGCTACTAATGCTGGAGTTTTTCAGAGATGTAATATTCAGTGAGTGGTCGGCACAGTGGTCAACTAAGAGATTACTTATTTATTCTCAGAAGTTATACTCTTTCATAAAGTCTCAGGTTGATTTCCTTAAGGTGCCCCCAGTGGGCGCCCTGATTGCAAGATTGGTTTCGGGGGCCATTGTCCCAAGAGAGAGTGATATACAATTAAAGGAGGTAGATGAGAGGAGAGCAGAGAGCTCCCTAAAAAAGGCGCATGAGGCATCTTCCTTAGCTATAAAGGCTTCGGTGGCTGCCTCCATGTTTGCGAGAGCTGGAGTGCTTTGGACTCAGGATATTCTGGATAATCAGAATTTGAGTGTGCAGGAGTTATTGAAAGCTGTGGATAGAGTGCAGAGAGTACTAAAATATGTAGCGGATGCTGCACATGATGCTACCGCATTTGCAGCAAGAAATATAAATTTGTTAACAATTGCGAGGCGTTCGTTGTGGTTAAGGCACTGGGAGGCGGACCAAAAGTCTCGCAATAATCTAGCCTTTGTTCCTTTTCAAGGGGAGCTCCTGTTTGGGGCTAAAGCATTGGAGAAGGTCTTGGTTGAGACTGAGGAAAAGAAACAGGTAATGCCCACCTTGCAGAAGAGGAAGGTTGATAAAAGGCCTTTCACAGGTTCAGACTACTCCTTTCGTGGAGGTAGATCATATGGATTCTCTGCAAGGGGGTCGGAGTACAGGTCTGGTAGATTCCAATGGAACAGGCAAAGGAATCAGTTTGGCAGGCAATTTCAATATTCAAGACAAGGACAAGGCAGGCTTGGAAATAATTCCAAGCGAGGTAAGCCTCAATACTGACTATCAACATCAGGCAGTGGGAGGAAGACTTCTCTCTTTTGGTCACAGACGGTCTCAGATAACATCGGATCGTTGGATTCTACAGGTGGTGACCCCAGGTTACACAATACGTTTCCATTCGAGACCGAAAGACAGATTTCTTCGATCCCCAATAGCAAAGGACAAGATCAAGCAGCATATAGTTCTACAAGAGATTTCCCACCTACTGCAAATAGGGGCAATTGGAAGAGTCCCAAAAGATCAGGAATTTTTACTCGACATTTTTTGTAGTCCCCAAACCCAATGGCAAATGCAGACCAGTTTTGAATTTAAGGTACCTAAATACCTTCGTGGAGTACAGGAAGTTCAAAATGGAGACTCTGCAGACAATCAAAGAGAATTTGCCTTGGGGGATTATATGGTGTCCATAGACCTCAAGAAGGCTTATTTACATATTCCCATGAGCAAAGAGGACAAAAGGTTCTTGAGATTCAATTACCAGGACAGTCACTTCCAATTCAAAGCGCTGCCATTCGGTTTGGTATCGGTGCCTCAGGTGTTCACGAAGGTACTGATTCCACTGATAGCATTCCTCAGAGTTCAGGGGGTTCAGCTTTACCCGCATTTAGACGACATGCTCTTAAAAGCGGCCTCAGAGATCAGGTTGAGGAAGGATGTGCAGTTAACCATTCAGACATTGAAGGGCTATGGTTTTCTTCTCAACCTTGAGAAGAGTTCTTTAACGCCGGTAAGGGTGCTTACACACTTGGGAGCGTGGATAGACGCTTCGAAGGGGAGAGTATACCTTTCCCAAGACAGGTTAGTCGAGTTGAGGCAGGAAACTGCAGAGTTGCTGGCGTGCAAGTCAGCGAATCTGATGCGGCTGGCAAGGCTGCTGGGAATATTGGTCTCTTCGACATAGCTTGTGCAGTGGGGAAGTTGTCATGTGAAATCTCTGCAAAGGCTACTAATGCCACATCAGTTTGCAATATCAGTAAAGAGACATTACTGGGTGCCTCTGACAAAACAAGTTCGGGAAGAACTCTCCTGGTGGCTGAAGGAGAGGAAAGTGGCTTCAGGGATCCCCATTCATATTTCCAACATGGTCCATGTAACAACAGATGCCAGTCTCACCGGCTGGGGTGCGCACTGCGATGGGCATTCAGTGCAAGGCATTTGGACATACTTAGACAAGCAGCACAACATAAACTATGTAGAGTTGAAAGCCGTTCGCCTGGCGCTGCAGCGGTTTCGGCAGCTGGTGAGGCTTCGCCATGTGAAGCTCTTCACAGACAATATGACAGCCAAAGCTTACATTTGCAAACAGGGCGGTTTACATTCAGTAACTTTGGTGACAGAGTCAACCAGGTTGTTTCGTTGGGCAGAGAGAAATCTGAGCTCGTTCACGGCTGTACACGTGAAAGGAGAGACAAATGTGCAAGCAGATTACTTGAGCAGGAATTGGCTGCACCCTGGAGAATGGTCTCTCAATGTAGAGGTGTTCAACACATTAACTGCTGTTTTTGGTCAGCAACTAGTGGACTTGTTTGCTTCTGCTGGGAACACCAAATTAGAAAGATATTTTTCAATAGATGGAAGCAGAGGTGCAGAGGCACACGATGCTCTGGCAGTGAAGTGGCCGCCAGGCCTGCATTACGCATTCCTGCCAATACGGATCTTGCAGAAGGTTCTGTCAAAGATCTGTTTAGAAAAGGCAACAGTGGTTCTGATAGCGCCTTACTGGCCAAGAAAGCCATGGTTTCCGATGTTGCTGCAAGTGACTCAGGTTCCTCTGTGGAGGTTACCATGGAGGGAGAATTTACTCACCCAGGGGCCAGTGTGCCATCCGGACCCGAGGTGGTTGAGTCTGGCAGCATGGAAATTGAACGGAGGTTTCTGATGCGTCAGGGATATGCCGACAGTGTGGTTCTCACCATGTTGGGATCAAGAAGGGAGGCCACTCAGAGGATATATGATAGAACTTGGAAGGCCTTTCAGAAGTGGTGCAATAACGAGAAGGTTGCAGAAGACGATGTACAGATCTCCCATATTTTGCATTTTCTCCAAGAAGGTTTGGAGAAGGGTCTGCGCCCAAACACTTTGAAAAGGCAAGTGGCAGCACTGTCGGCTTTCCTAACGACAGATGGGGAGTCTTTCTCAAAACATCCTCATATAAAGAGATTTCTAAGAGGTGCAACTTTGTCCTCTTTTCCAACGGTGCATAGGTTTCCTACCTGGGACCTTAATCTCATGCTCAATGCCTTAATATCGGCACCATTTGAACCGCTACGAGACTCTTCATTGAGGTTCTTGACTTTCAAAACTGCATTCCTGCTGGCAGTGACATCAGCAAGAAGGGTGTCAGAGTTGGCAGCATTATCCGTAAATGAACATTTGTGTAAATTTGAGCAGGACTGGTTATCTCTAGGTTTCGACCCCTCCTTCCTGCCAAAGTGTGTGTCATCAACATCTCGTCTGGAGGAGATACATTTGCCAACTTTCTGCCCAAAGCCAGTGCACACTCTGGAAAAGAAATGACACACGTTGGATGTAAGGAAAGTAGTAAAGGCTTACATTAAAATGACAAAAGTTTTCAGGTGATCAGATGCCTTGCTACTGTCTTTTCAGCTGAAGACTTTAGGACAGAGAGCCAGCAAGTCAGTTATTGCTGGGTGGATTAAGACATGTATTTACCTTTGTTATGACTATGCTAAAAAGCCTTGACCAGAAAATGTGTGGCCGCATTCCACCAGATTGATGGCAATGTTTGTGGCATATGCATAATCCTTTATTCTAGAGCAGTGGTTCTCAACCTTCCTAATGCTGCGACCCTTTAATACAGTTCCTCATGTTGTGGTGACCCCCAACCATAAAATTATTTTCGTTGCTACTTCATAACTAATTTTGCTACTGTATTGAATCGTAATGTAAATATCTGATATGCAGGATGTATTTTCATTGTTACAAATTGAATATAATTAAAGCATAGTGATTAATCACAAAAACAATATGTAATTATATATTGTGAAATATTTATTTCTAATTACAAATAAATGAAATTTTCTCTTGAAGCATGGTGTAGCATGGGTGACAGTCTTGATATAACAACAGTAAGCTACATTGCTACATTTTGTGACAGTATGCGTGCGAAGGTTGAGATTACTTCTTTCTGCTGAGTAAACACGCTTAGGACCGGGCTGTGAGGCGGGTGGGCGCGGGTGCGCTCACCACCATCCCTCCTCTTTCCCAGCCCGTTTTGTGAGGGAAAAGGCTTCCAAGGCCGCCTGCGCAGGACCCGCTCTCCTCCCTTACCCTTCTGGTGAAACCGCCACCACGAGGGGCGACCTTCTCCCTGTGACTCCTGCGCTCCTCAGCCCCATACTCGATCTCCCCCTCCTCCGCGGCGGCGCTGAGCTTCAGCTGCTTGGCCTGGCTCTCGTATGCGCCATCCTCCTCTTCCTCGTACTGCTCCCCAGACAACGGGGAGGACATGGCGGTGGCTGGTTCAGCAACGGGTGCGGGCGGGCAGACGCTGAGGACTCGCAACCGGCACGCAAACCCCCTGCGAGGAGATGAATAAATCAAGCAAACAGGCCCATCAAAGATGCTCTCGAAGACCAGCAAAGACAAAAACGCAACTGCACCCTCACACACTCGTGTGCAGTGGGGCGGTAAGGGCCTTGCCCTGCAATTGGTCCGATTGCTAGGTTCGAATACCGTGATTGGCTGAAGGGGGAGTTTCTCCCAAGCGATGGGTTGCACAATTTGAGGAAAGTGACGTCCGTCACGTCCAAACAGCCCATCCCTTTCTTGAAGGTCCTTTCCCTCCCCCATCGACTGGCGCCGGATCCGTTTACTCGAGGGAAAGAGGAGGAGGGAGGGGTGCGAAAGGAGCATGAGCGGGCGCCTTTGCCAAGGGCAATGGACATAATGCCTCTGTGACTGAGCTGGAGACGGATAGAGGAGCAGTGTCTCGGTTCCTAAGACCATCGGAAATATGTGTTTTCCGATGGTCTTAGGTGACCCCTGTGAAAGGGTCATTCGACCCCCAAAGGGGTCATGACCCACAGGTTGAGAACCGCTGCTCTAGAGGATGTGTGTGGGGCAGCAGGCTGGAAAGAGTCTTCCACTTTCATTAGACACTACAAGTTGGACAAGTATAAGTCGGCGCAAGCGGCTTTTGGCCGTTGTGTGCTGCAGGCTGTGCTTTAAAAATGTACCCACCCAAAGAACAGCTTGGGAAGGTCCAATGTGTTGTGGATTGCTCCTCCTGTCAGCCCGAGAATGAAGAGTTGGTACTTACGTGAACGGTCATTCTGGGATGACAGGAGGAGCCATCTGCGCTCACCCTTAGGCCTAGGTTTTAGAGTAGGGGTCTAGGGTGGAGGAAATGAGAGAAAAATGTCACAGAAAGAAGAAGAGACTAAAACAATCGTCTGGATGTGCTAGGAAACAGAACTGAACAGAGGGGGACAAGGAGCAGTTAATGGTTGTTTTCAAATGGCACGTGGACGGCTCCTGCATTGGCTGGCGTGTGAGGGATACAACCCATGTGTTGTGGATTGCTCCGCCTGTCATCCCAGAATGACCATTCACGTAAGTACCAACTCTTCAATTCCCCCCCAAAATGATTTTAAAGTACAGTTCTCCCACAGCGGTATGTGGGGGTGGTGTTCACCATGTCTCTGCACGCCCCGGGGCCTGAGCTTGTGCAGGCACCTGGGGTCAGGCCTGCAGCAACGTGTAGGGCCAGTATCCACTGTGTCCCTGCATGCGCTGGGGCCTCCGCTCGCTTGCTCCAGCTGGCAAGGGTGTGCAGAGTGGGCGATCGTCCATTCTCTGCATGCCCGCCACTGCTGCCTGTGCCAGCAGAGGCAAGCAGAGTGGGTGATCTTTCGTTTTCTGCACACCTGCCACCACAGCCCATGTGGGCGTGCTGGTTCGAGCTGGCAGGGGCATGCAGAGTGAGCGGTCTTCTGTTCTCTGCATGCCCATCACCGTGGATAACTGAATCAGCAGATAATGAATCCTCGGATATGGAGGTCCTACTGTAAAAAGTTTTTTTTAAGTGTTGTAGTTTTTTATTACCACTACGGGGCTGGGGGGCCCTCCAGATGTGATGGTTATGCCCACTCTACCCCTAGAGTGCATTTGGGAGTATTTGGGAGCAAAACAAATTATTGTGATCGGGGGCTGATGGGATCCAATGGGAAGAAATCTATTGGCCATCCTGCTCTCCACCTACGAAGCCCAATGGGAAGAAATCTATTGGCCATCCTGCTCTCCACCTACGAAGCACCCTCTTCTCCTGTTGCTTTTCTGCTCTTAGTGTTGTCTTTCCAGTGAAGTCCTCCCCCTTTTCTTGAAATTCTACGCTACAGTTCTGATATTTGTATCTGTTCCCAATGTGTACAGGCTCCTCAGTTGTTTCTGAAAGGAGATCTTTATTCTGTTTACCTTTTAAAAGCTTTGGCCACCTTCCAGCCAGTCTTGAGTATATGTAAGTCTAAATGATTAAAAGGTAGAAACTTAAGCATATAATTTCCTTCCATGGAAATCAGTACCTTTTTAACGTAAGCTGATAATACAGACTTGCACTGTGAAAATAGCACTACTCTGATGGCTCTTTGGATATTGTGAATTTTTGACTGAAGCTGCATAATGTATGAGTCCAACTCATTAAAGGCCTAAATAACTTATTTTTTTTAAATGCTCATTTTGATTTCTTGCTTTACTTTGAAGGAGCCCAGCTTTTGATTAAACCTTTGGTCCAAGATGAGAAAGAAATAGAAGGACACAAAAACATATATCTTGTTGGAGCGTCTCACTTGAGGCTACTTCTAGGAGCTGAAACAGTGGGATTGGTGAAAGAATGTAATGATAATACAATGAGAGCCTTTACCTATGCCACTCGAAAAAGTTTCAAAAATTTTGCAGGTAAATTATTTGATTCTTGGGGTGTTTTGTGTGTGTGTGTGTGTGTGACATAGATGTTTGTTTTTCTGTTATTAAGGTGGCAAAAACCTTTCTGAATAGGTGGGACAATTTCATAGAATTAGTTTCAACAACTTCACTTTAAACTTCTGTCAAGATGTCCAGTTCTAGGCTTTGCCATGCAATTTTGCTTTATAGGTACACTTTTCTGCCTTACCTTGAAGATCTGTGATTTCACTGATGAAGGTTGTCCTTCCACCAGTGCAGATCTCAGCTCTTCCAGGCACAACTGCTAGGCCAGTTTGGAGCCTGGGGCCTCTCCTTCTGATGACAAACTTCCTCATGTTTAGTCAAGTTGGTCTTTGGAAAGCAGACACAAAATCTGCTTCTGAGGCCATATTTACAGCCTTACCAGCCTGATAGAACCTGTCAGGACTTATGTTTCTCAGAAATAGCCTTCAGAAACTCAGATGCCTCCTCCATGCCATGATGGTATAGAAGGATTTATGGAAGTTTTCTTAATATATTTTCTGAAAGGGTTTAGGCTTTAGTTTTCTGTGACTCTAAAAATTATTCGGAATTAAATATTGAATATTAAATTGAGTATTAATTTTTAAAAAAATATATCTGTGATTTTTAATAAATGGAATTCCACTGAGTAAATTAAAGGTCAGTTAGAAGGCCTTACTTGTGAGTAGACATTTACAGGATTACACTGTTACCAAGTATCTTTGCGTAGGTCTATAAAGAGCACTTTCTGTGATAGCAGGTTTTGCCTCTGAAATCGTCAAGTAGCTTATTCCATGCAGAACTTTTCAATGTGAAAAGGAAATATTCAACTACATATATTTTTTCTCCTGTTTTAGAGGACAATCATGATTTTCTTACGATGTCAGAATGTCAATACATTATTAAACATGAACTTGAAAACTTGAGAGCCAAAGATGAAACAATGATCCCTGGCTATCCACAGGCGAAGCTTTATCCAGGAAAGTCAATTAGTAAGTCACTTTGTATGCCTGTTTTTAAATTCATAAGTCCTGTTAGTTGAAAAATACTTACTTTGCACTCATAGTTTTTCTAGTGGCTTCCAAAAGACACTTATACATTGCGGTTTGGCAGCCTGTGTTTGGCACAGTGTTTCTTTATGTGATTTTTATATAGTTAATTTATAGTTAATGCTAACATCATGCTATTGCCTGTTAGCTTGGTGCAGACTACTTCTTCATCTCTCTGTAGCTCTCCATGTTGCTCAAAAACTGGTTGTGAAGCATGTTCAAAGCCTGGAAATTTACTCTGGAGATGACTGTAATGGAATATAGATAATAGAATTATCGCAGGTGCTCAGCTATGGGTGACTTCAGAATGTCATATTTATTTTTCTAAAAAGAAAACACTTGAGGCTTTGCTCTGAAGTAGGTTGTTGGAGTACATAGAAGGACGCTCTGAGAAAATATCCGCTGTTAGATGCAGTTCTGTCAACAGAAGTAACCCATTAGATATTGTTTTATTGTTCATCTGTGAAACCATCTATAGGGGATGTAAACATCTTCAGCCACAGTTTTTTCAATGCCCAGCATCATCCAGTTACCTCTAAAAGGGTGAGAAGGTTAGGCTGGCTCTTCTTCCCATCACCTTGTACACATTGTAATGTTTGGGACTGTATCAAGGCCCTTAGCTGGTAGACCGTAATCAGTACCTAACTATTTTGTTTTGTTGTTGTTGTGTACCTTCAAGTCATTTCTGATTTACAGTGACACTTAAGGGGAACCTATCACAGGGTTTTCTGGAGCTGAGAGCGTTTGACATGCTCAAGGTCACCCAGTGGGTTACTATGGCTAAGTGGGGAATTGAATCCTGGTCTCCAGGCTCGTAGTCCAGCGCTTAAACTGTTACACCATTCTGGCCCAGCTATGCATACCTGATATTTCCATACATGCACATTTATAGTAACAAAAAAATGGTATTCTGTAGAACAGCAAGATGAAGGAAAATTACTATATGTGGAACATTGACCTCTGGTTTTCCCTAGCAGCAAAAGTCTCTAACATGTCATCAAATTATGCACTCAGTGTACTTTTTAATGTATGTTAATATAAGCACATTCTACCTATTGTGTAGCTGTGTTTGTCAGAAATGATTTTTTATCAGTGCTAATTTGGGAAAAAATGCTTTTCCTTACAATTTGATATTTGAAGAATCAGATACAAACCAAGCGTAGCAAACAGACAAAAAAAATTCACTCTTTGCATGTCCTTGGAAATTTTGGCATGTGTTATCCCCCACATTTTTAATGAAATAAGCTTTTACTTTTCAATCCATCATCTGAATAAGCTGGGATGCAGATGCTTGCTTGTCCTCCCTTGAGTTTTTGAACAGACCTGCATTCTGCAAGCAATGGAAAATGCTGTGAAAAGATTTCAAAGGACAGCGAAATTCAGTTGTGAGCCAGCCCAGATTAGCATAAAAATTTTCAAAATCAAACTTCGTGGCAGGGAAAGGTGAAAGACTGTTTTCATGAAGATACAGACATTGGCATGCCTGTTGTGCATCTTGTTTTGGCTGTAGACCTTAGGATGTTGGTGGGCCACCTTAGATCATTCTTGAAGGACAGTGCAGATTGGATGGGGAATTATGCAGTCCCCTAGATATTGCTGAACTGCAGTCCTGGTCAGCACAGCTGATGCTGGGAGCTGAAATTCAACAGCCATCTCATGGGCCACATGATTCCCATCAGTTATCTAGGTTGTCAGTGCTTTACACTGGCCTTTGATTGTCATAGCAAGAGGTGTTCTGTACCGACATAATATCTGGCAATCACAAGAATGCATTTGGGTGGAAATATTGTGCCTCAGCTCCATTATTCCTGTAGTGTCTGTAGACCCAAATTGGTGAACATGATTTAACAGAATGCTGAATAGTGTTTATAGATCTATCTTGGGAAAATGTGTGAATAACCTACTCTGATTCAGTATTTCTGAGTTTTTATGTTTTCTTTTTGCAAGATTCTTTCAAGAAGATGCCCAATGGGAAGAAATCTATAGAAATTTTATTTAAATTAAGTAGTCTTTTCTGTGTGGACTATATTTTTAATAAGGATTTTAAAATGTTATTCAAATAGTCATTTGCACTATGTATATTTTAAGAAGAAAATACTTCCAAATCAACTCAACTTCATTCTTTTGTTTTTCTTTTAGTGCGAAGGTTAATGACTAGTGGTATTCTAACTCAGATTTTTCCACTTCACGATACGGAAGAATTAAAGAAACTGAGGCACACTTGGTATGGACGAATGAAATTTAGTTATCAGCCTTTAGGTGAGTCAGCATCACTAGAACAGAACAAGGAGTTGCGTTCTTGACCGACATGTCTCTGAATTGTGTAACTTTATTGGGATCCAGTCAATTATAAGACTATGAGATCATTTCTTGATGTACAATAGTAGCCTCCACATGTTGGAGAGGACTTGAATGAAAGACTAGCCGATGTCACTGGGGAGGAAACTCCCTTCTGATCCCCAATGTAATTGTTAATTTAATCTATTATGGCTTTTAAAAGTGTAAGATAACAAGTGTGAGAATTAGTCTCATCCTGACGTGACCTAACACCAAATACACTTCTGTTTTAGCAAATGAAATGACTTTTGTGTGGTTTGCAAAAACAGGGAGTAGTGGAAAGCTGTTTGAGGTTATCTTTGCCTGACAACAACTGCACACAGAAATCTATTACTGTAACATGCATTGCCACATAGATCAGCTGAGGTGAAACATTCTTTTCAGTAGGTTGTAATGGATGGGAAAAACTGCCTGGTGATTGAACCATATGACATGAACTACTCTTAGTTTGCACTTCAAAAAAAATTTGCAGTAAGAATAATCAAGTACTTCTATAAAAGCAAAAGAGCTTCTGGGTTTGTGGGTCAGAACTGTGTATCCAAGAAGATGAAATTTTGCATGCATTGTAAGTGGTCATGAGAGGCATGCTCCTGAGGTTTGTTTCATTTCAAAAACCCATTATTTAATTATAACTAATTTAGCAGTGTCTGTGTATTTAAGGACATCTTCAGCACTTTCTTCAGTTACCAGGTAGCAGACCTCTGCAACTGAGGATAGGAGGTACTATGAAGGACAGATTTATAGGGCTGGACCTTGCTTGGGGAAATCTCTCTCTGGTTATAGATTAGGAACATCCCTCAGGTCACTGTAGGACAGGGGTGGGCAATTGCAGTGGATCTAGGGATCAAATTTCTGCCCCTTGGATCTTTTAGGGGCTGCATGGACTGCTCAGACGATCAGAATGGAAACAACTAGAAGTACTCAGAAGGCCATTTCTGGTTTTGAAACACTGATATTTTTCAATATTAACGTGTGTTGAGGGAGGAGGCTGCTTCTTGTTTAAATGGTGAATGGGCAGTTCTGGGGTCTTCCAGGAAAGGCAGTTCAACCTTTTGGGGGGGTTGTCAGAAAAGAATTGTTGGGAGGAGTAATAGGTCTAAAACAACAGCCTTGGGGATTGCACTTTGTCTATATCTGCTATAGAGGTACAGCATGGCAGTTGACATGCCTAGGGCACCCAGCAACTTGGACTTCATGGGTGGGTACCGTGTATCTAACACTAACAGATCTGTCATTTTTGCTTCAAGGCCAAGGCTGTTCCATGTCTGACTTGTGTGAAGCTAGAAGCTTTGGTGGTATATGTACTTTATATACAGTACACTGCATATACAGTACACTGTTTATAAAGCAGTCATTATTGCAGAATTTAATAGTAATATTTGTAAAATCACCCAGTAACTAACAGAAATTTGGCAAATCCCAATACCCATTTTGCTGTAATACCTTTATTAGGCCAATTAGAAAAGCATAACATTCTTTCCTTAAACTTTTGAAGCATGCATACTTCTTCACGCAAATATGTTTTTTTTTAAAAAGCAAGCAAGAATGTGAGGGAAGGAAAGGGACAAAGTTAAGAGTTACACGGTCTCCATGTTGCTCTGAAGTGGAGAAGAGAACTGGCTGTAGACTGTTAAAGTAGGATTATCAGGCCACATCCCAATGGTTATGAGCTAGCTGGGAACAGAGGTAGTTAAAAGAGAGGCAATTGCATGTTGTTCTTAATTTGAAAATACAAAACTCAAACCTCTGTGCAGTTTGGCAAATTTTCTAAAGACAATGCTTACATTTGTTCTCTTTTCTTTTTACAGATGAAATTCGTTGCTATTTTGGGGAAACAATTGCTATCTATTTTGCATTTTTGGAGTATATCACATTTGCTTTGATTCCAATGGCTGTCATTGGAATTCCTTATTATATCTTTGATTGGGAAGATTATGACAAGTATGTGCTGTTTGCAGGATTCAATTTGGTTTGGTCTACTGTTATCCTTGAACTCTGGAAGCGGTGTTGTGCTGTTATGTCCTACCGATGGGGGACTCTGTTGATGAAGCGACAGTTTGAGGAACCCAGACCAGGGTTTCACGGAGTTTTAGGTATCAATCCTGTAACTGGGAGAGAGGAGCCAGTATACTCTAGCTTCAAAAGACAGTTACGCATTTATTTAGTCTCCTTACCATTTGTGTGCCTTTGCCTCTACTTCTCACTTTACATCATGATGATTTATTTTGACTTGGAGTACCAGGCACAATTATATCATGAAGAAAACCAATCTGACCTAAGCAGCCTGGTCTTATATGTGCCCAGCATAATTTATGCTATTGTGATTGAAGTTCTGAACCGCCTCTACAGATATGCTGCAGAATTCTTAACCTCATGGGGTAAGACTTCTCTCTCTCAAAAATCTTTCCTGTTCTTTTATTATAATGGATTTGTTTGTTATTATTTTTTGTTTTGCTCTTATGATGAATTGTGTTCTAAGATATGATCCTTTCAGCCATCATGTGATAGCTTGATGGCTAGCTTTTAAGAAAGAACTTCTTTCATATCTAAATGATAGTATCATTGATGTGAATGAAATTTACTCCTTAACAACTTTCACTTCAGCTGATCTTGTCCCAAAATTTATTAAACTAAAAACAATGTAGTGGAATGCTTTTGTTTGCATCTGTAGAATTTATATTTGTTTGACAGAGGTAATCTGTTTTGTTTACTCATGCTGGTTACCTGAAGATCCCACACGGTCAACTTCAGTGTCAATGAAGATCCAATAAAGAGTCCTCCATCATAGGAAAAGGTGGAAATTGCTTATATCCAATTTCGATGGTCAGTTTGTAAAGCAGTATTTTGAACTGTTTTACTTTGCAGTTTGAAGGTCACTTTATAATCCCATGATTAGAGCAAGGTGGGATTTAAATAAAATAACAAATAAATAAATAAATAAGTAAATAAGAATTACCTTGTTTTAAACCAAAACCATATTTTTGTTAGAAGACCCCTTTTCAGTGAGATTCAAAATTTCCTTCAATTAGGAAATCAAGTAATTTAAAACTGCTGAGGGCAGTGGATAGCATAAATGATTTTCCATAGCATTAGACATTTACTATATATGTGTATGTGGACACGCACATAGATTGCATATTTCATTTTACATGTTCTTCATCTAAGATTAGCAGTTTGAGCATCAAAAACCAACATTCAAATCTCTATTTAGCAATTTTCATTTAGGTTACTGTCTCAGTCTAAGATACCTAGTTATTCGAAGTTCTAACATTTTCTTGTGGAGGTTGGATTAAAATGTAAGTTATACACTAAACCTATTTGGAATGAAAAAGAGTTCTCTGTGCTCTCTTTGGATCTTTATACTTAAAATCTTGACATGCACACACCTCAGTTACTTGTACCAAATTTGATGAGAAGAAAAACTGTTTTTTTTCTTCCAAGTATATCTAAAATTATGTATTTTTCCCCCATTTGAGGATGTAACTGAGCTGAGTCATCAGATAGTAGTTTGGTAGTACGTGTATGGCCAGACTTAAAGAGTGGACTTACTTGCTGTCCTTTCCTTTCTTCTTTTGTGACTTTTGCTTTTAGTCCCATCTTATGAAAGAACTCTTTCCATTTCCTTTGAACTAGGCCAACTATGGCTTGCCAAGGTCCCAAGCACAAGTGTGGAGATTACAACATACAAAGGGATATAGGAATACAAGAAGAGAATACATGAGCCTATGATCTGTGTATATAATAACACATGTTTGGATCTTCTGTTTGAATGAGTGTGGTCTTTCATTTT
This sequence comes from Ctenosaura bakeri, assembly GCA_948474755.1. Taxonomy (NCBI): domain Eukaryota; kingdom Metazoa; phylum Chordata; class Lepidosauria; order Squamata; family Iguanidae; genus Ctenosaura; species Ctenosaura bakeri. The sequence goes on along the minus strand of CAOLHI010004607.1, from coordinate 90,930 downwards.
AACCATGAAAATCTCGGACAACTGACATTGATTTCATTGCTTCTTAAAATACAGGTGGTTTTAACTTTTGAAACCAGGCTGTTTAATCATAATGGGGAATACTCTATATTCCTAGGTAGTCAAATGGAAAACAATAACATTATGGAGAAAATATATCTTCCTAAAAATATCTGGTAACATCTTTCATAAAATTTTAAATTACCTTATACTTAAAGGGGAAAAAAAAACAATGTTCTTCTGTTTGTAGACTCAGGCAGGAATTGTGTGACCTTCCACAGGTTCATGGGTTGCAACTCCTTGCATTCATCATTGCCTGTGCTGGCTAGGGCCACTAGGACTTGCAGTCAAACAACATATGGAGGGTTGCATGATTCCTACATCTGACTTAGGTAAAAGGCATGTGATATCGGTTAATTACTGACAGCCTCAGTAATCAACAGATGTTGACTTTGAACATCCTTTATGAGGGAAAGGGAAACTTCAGTATAGTATGAGTAGATAAACTTATTGGGAAGTGAGTCATATTTGGCCCAGTGCAGGGAACATGCTAATAGAGCAAACTCCAAATTAATTGAAAAAGCAAACTGTTCAGGGCTGTTGATGTACATTGCAATTATTTCATATTTTTTAATAAGCCTTGAGATAGGAAGAAAGAGATTCTTGATGTTACCAGGAATAAATCATGCTGAATATATAGAAATAGTTTATTCATGTTACAGTAGAAAAGTCTGATTCATTTCATTATTAGATGTACATATGCAGACTATTTATATCAGGATGCTTTGTGAATATAAAATAGCAATATGATGAAAAGAGAGGAATTGAATTAAACACTTTAGATGTGAGTGGGTGCTGAAAGAAAGAAATAGCTTGAATATGGCGCTGTGTGTGTGTGTGTGTAGACTGTTCTGTATTAAAAAGAGAACAATATATTTCTCCTTAAAATTCTATGTGCATTTCATTGGCCATACTTTTATTATTTTATTCAAAAATATGCTTTTAGTTTTATTTGGATTAGAAAATACCCAAAGTAGCTTACATAAGATCAGTAAAAACAAAATAGTCTCACCACCACAATTTCTTTAAATAACATATTAGTTCTTACCATTATCATTTCTTAAGTGTGGCATACTATTAGACTTTAGAAGGAAATGAGCAGGTAAAAGTAGTAAGAAAAATAAAAAAATACATTGAATAAAGACTGGCTGTAAGTCAGTTTCACAAATCCTCCTGGTTTTGACTTGAAAAAGTGTGAATACTACAACTAAAAAATAATTTAGTGCTGTTGGTGTGTGGTTGATCTAGGACCATAACCAAGCATGCAATTCACATAAATGAGATTTTTCATACAGATTTTGCACATCCTTAGGTGTCAATTAAGTCATAACTGTATCTTACATTTGTAGGAAAACAGTATCTTCAATTTACTATAAGTGATGTGTACATACCTCATGTTTATGTCTCTTATTTCTGTGACTTGTCAAATTTCAGAAAACCACAGATTGGAGTCTTCATATCAGAATCATTTAGTTCTCAAGGTCTTGGTGGTACGTATACTTGAAAACCTTTTGGTTATGTTTGGGAATATCTCTGTGTAAGGTTCAGTGAGATGAGTGGAGTTTCCTGAGAAAGCTGGCTTGAATACCCAGTTTTTTGAGCACAAAGGACTTGTGCCAGAGTCACATATTGTATCCATTCTGTGCTGACTGCCTCCTAGGCTACAACTCCTTGTATATCCTCAAGGTTACCACAGTGGCATGTGATGGGGAAGTACAGCCAGGATTAGTGACCACACTAGTGTTAGACACTTTGAAACAGAAGCATTGTTATTACCTACCTCCTTTTTAGTAGCACATGCTCTGCAAGACAGTGTCTGATATCTGTCACACTAAAAGACTCATGCCTGTGCTCTCAAAAGTACCTTTTGCATTGTTCAGAGAAATGTCTACAAGTGTACATAGGATTTCAATCTGAAAGTGAGGTTGTAGTCCTCATCTTATATAACTATATAATAGATAAGGAATTCCACTGGATTGATACTTAAAATTTCTCTTTAGGAAGTCCCACTGAATGATCTTTAAAGTGTTCTTTTAGGAAAGATAATCTCCATTACTTTGTTATGCTTTCTGAATTATCTACTATTCAGACAGTATGATGGCATCTCTTGTGGGTTTGACTGGCAGAAGAGGTTCGTGCATAATCCCAGCTTTCTAAGCTGTCACAGCTTTATTGTATTGTTACTTAATATTGCAGTGTTACTGAATGAAAGTAACATATCTTGTGAACAGGAGATGAAGATTCCCAATTATCCCATCTTCACATGCAATATTTAATTATTTTTGAAGTTTTCTCTATACTGCTGCAGAGAATGAATATTTTTGTCCAGTAGTCTCCCCATATTCAAGCATCTTGAAATATTCCAGATAATTTTTCAGTGCAGAAAAACATGTTTTTGTGCTAAACGCTATATTTTTCTGTCCAGAAAAAGCCCTCAAACCCAGATTTCCTACACATAGAAAATACATTTTATGTCCAAAACCCCCTCATCTTTTTCTTTGCACAGAAAAATCCTTTAGAACACTGCAGAAAGTTCAGTTGTCCCAACAGGCTTTCCTAGCTGTCGGGTATCCATTTTTCAACCAGGAACCAAGTACTAGAGAATATTCTTTGTATTCTTTGTGTTCCTGCTTATCAATTAAAATTTAGAACTCATTTGCAAAATTTGTGGAGTATTTGTTCTGATGTGAGAAGTGAACAAACAGAACATTTCAGACTTGCTGATGTGAAGCACTGCACACACCCCCCCATTGCTGGGAGTTTTACATCGTTGTAGTTACAACCTTTCAGATAAATTGATTTTGAACATTCAGCTCTGAGAGCTGTACCTGCATTTGGAAATAAATTCTGAATTTCTGTGCAGAATCAACGTACAGATTGCACTGCATAATGTCTTGTTTATTCACACAGCCCATTTGGTCTTATCTAGTACATAGTGGGGTTTTCTGTACAAGCTTCATCAAAATGGATGCGTTTTGTCTTGAACCAGTAATTGATGGATTAAGTCCATGGTATTCTAAAATTGCATACAGCTGTCCAGTTGTGCTTAGTTTTCAATTTTGAGCATTTCTTCCCATCAGCTTTGTTGACCAGGATCCAACAATATCTGGAGGATTGCATGATTCCTGCACCTACTTTAATTAATAGTCTGAGTTATAGCTGTTTAACTTGCTTAGGCAGTTTTGGGAGCATGAAGCCTGTGAAGCAAATCCAACTTTTCACAGCCTTTCACTATGTTCTCCCAAATGATTGGTGTAAATTAATTGCCACATGGTGGCAGTGCAGGATGGGGAAGTGGCATCCCTAGGCTGATGAACTTTGCCTTGGACATCCCAAATTAGGATACTAACAAAATGCCATTTTTTTTATATGTTTCTCTTGCAGTTCAATTTTTTAAACTGCTTTGCCTCTTTATTCTACATTGCCTTTGTCTTGTTTGACATGAAGCTTTTGAGACAGGTGAGTTTTGTTAAAAAAAAAAGATTTCTTTACAAAAAAATGTTTAGCTAGCTTGCACGATGTTGTACTACAATAGAATATTTTTAACAGTATCATAATTACAGAATTTTCTGTATAATTACAGTCTTAACCTGAAAAAATATAGTGCTTTCAGTATTTTGTTGAAGGTACTAGGGGCCAACTTTATCCCCACCAAGACTCAGTGCACAATGTACTACTCTCTGCTGATGAAACCAGAAGTCACCACTCTCTGTTCCAGGTTCTAAAATCATGCCATTGTTCACATGTAAAACGTGTAAGTGGATTGTATGGAGTAACCAGAGTCACTCAGAGAGCTCCAGGAGCATGGATATCTATTTTTTCAGTTGCATTTTCTGGGTGGGAGGAATTTCCTTTTAAGGGGACACAAAAATGGTTGATGGGGACCAGTTTGCAGCTCCTGAGCCACACATCACTCAGCAGTGCTTTATATCAAATCGGTTCAGATAATATTTGCAGAATAAAAATCCATTCCAGAGTCAGTCTAAGCAGCTTGACCTGTGATTGCCATGTTTGAACAAAAATTCATAAGATTGTTTTAAAGTGAAGGCCATTTTCCTGTCACCTAGATGAATTTTTTTCATGTTGGATGTGAGTACTGTGCTTATTTGTTTCACTTGCAACACAGCCTTATCTACTCCTTTCAGCTGCATCCTTCTTGATGAAAGTTATTTTTAGGACTTGGATGTTAAAAATGATGTTGTAATGAGATTTTGTTTCAAATTCTTGGATCTGCCATGGCACTTTTTTATTTTGTCTTGATTTCTACTTTTAAATAGAAAAATTAAGTAGAAAATTATTCCTTCCCTTAAATAAGGACCATTTATTGTTATTTCAGTCATGGGATATTGAAACCTACATAGAAAGTATGCTTAGTTCTTTTTGTTATTGTTTCTTGTTATGTGCTTCAAGTCAGCTTGGACTTCAAGCCAGCCCTGTTGTAGGAATTTCTTGGCAAAATTTGTTCAGAGGGGGTATGCCATTGTCTTCCTCTGAGGCTGAGTGTGTGTGAAGTGCCCGGGGTCACTCGGTGGGTTTCCATGGCTGATAAGGATTCTAACCCTGGTCTCCCAGAGGCCTTATAGCATTACACCACACTGGATTCTGTACTCACAGAAAATCTAAGGAGCTTCAATTGCAAGAGTGACTTTTTCAGACAGTTTCATGAAACATAGGGTAAATGATACAGTGAGGTTGGATTTGAAACATTTCTTTTTAGCCATTCTGTTTGTGATTGAAAACATAAAAGTCGATGAAACTGTTCATTTTTTTAAAATAAAACCCCTACAGTGAGCCTTGTTAAATATCTTGTTTTACTTAATTTTCTTAAAGAGCTTGGCAACTTTGCTGATAACTTCACAAATCCTTAATCAATGTGTAGAAGCTGTGCTGCCTTATTGGCTCCAAAAGAGACGAAATAAGAGGGTCAAGAAAAAGGTGAAAGAATTGGAGAAGGATGTTGACCTGTCTTTATTTGAGCAAGTTAACCTGGAAAAAGGAATGGATACCTATCTGGTAAGCTGGCAGACTATACCTTCATCTGTATTTGAGCTTCAAATGTCCTTCTTCTGAGAAGTGACAACTAAAGGGATCTTAAATAGCTGAATTTCATAGAAATTGCTTGAATTCTGGGGCATGGAAGACAGATGTAAAATTTACACCGTTTAAATTTAAGAGAAAATGTTTATAAAATGTTATATAGATGGTACATGACACCTGTAAAACTGAAAAAAATAACAAGAAATGTGAATGGAAAATGTTGGAAATGTGGTGAGAAGAGGGATCTTTTTTCCATATGTGGTGAACCTGTAAAATAGCAAAAAAGTTTTGGAAAGAAATACATGATGAAATTTAAAGATTGTATGGTTTTAACTTTGAAATGAAGCCAGAACTCTATTTGTTGAATATGTTAGGGCAACAAAGAGAAATAAGATTTCATCAAAAGACGTTGTTATATATAATAACTGGAGCAAGACTGACTTATGCTCAACATTGGAAAGAAAGAAAATATATTGATATAAGAGAATGGAAATTCAAAGTCCTGGATATGGTAGCGACAGAAAAGTTAACTTTTTCACTCAAAAATAAGCCAGTCCAGGGCTTTGAAAGAGAATGGTGAGAGGTATTGAATTGGATAAAAGAATAAGATAGGGGAAAAGAAAGAAAGATTGTGAGAAAGGTGAAAGACAAAATGAGGTGGTAAAAGATAAAATATAAATAGTTAAATATAAGTTAAAAGTAATAGTTTATGATTGTTGTAAAACAGAGATAATGTATAGAATGGAATGTTTATAAGGAATGGAATGTTAAACTCAGATTCAACTCGGAAAATTGATGTCTGGAAGCGGAGAGGGTTTTTTTAATTCTTTTTCATTTAAAATTTTAATAAAAATTACTTATAAAAAAAAGAAATTGCTTGAATTCTGAGTGGAATTTGCAGATATGTCCCCAAATACATAGTAGATGAGAATTGATGCACTGATTCAATTCAAGGTTCCAGCTAACCCTACCCTCTGTTTTACTGAGCTCAGAGTCCTGGTCTCTGCATACTGGTTGAATAGTAGTATATGTGATACACCGAGTTCTTCCAGAAGCGGTTTTTATCATACAGTTGCTCTGTTCCTTTATGGAAATTTAAGAGTTGTTTCAGATGTTGTCTTCAACTTGTACTTTTCCTGTCTTTCCAATCTTTTCTACCTGACCTCATTCATCACTAAGAAGAAAAATGTTAAAGAGAGAGAAGATAGGGTGGCTGCACAGTGTCTTCATTGGTAGGACTCCATGTCTGGTGGAAAATGCCAAACTCTCATCCAAGGATAGGAAACCTTTGGCTTTCCAGATATTTGGGCTTCCAATTCCCAACAGTCCCAACCAGAATGACTAAAACTAGCAGAGCATGGGAATCGGAATCCAAAACATCTGAAGGGCCAATATTAGCTACCTCTGTCCTAGACCTTCCTGCTGTCACCCCAGCTTCTGGATCTATATCTTTTATTAGCTTTCTAGAGGTTTCCATTTTAGTTTTTTGTACCATAATAAAGGGGTTTGTTTAGTAAATAAACAAGGGGCAAAAACAGATGCCAACCTTAGTTCAAGAAAAAAGGTAGTTATTAAAAGTATTTCCTTCATTCTAACTTGTGAGTCATCCTGGGTGTGGAGCCAGGACATCCACATTCTCATTAAGTGAATTGCCTTCATGTTCCATGTAAATGAGTGGATCAGAAGGATTAATTGAAGTTCAAATGAAGAGAAATTAAAACAGGCATTTGCTCCCCTCACTTTAATCTTAGGCTTTCCATTTCCCAGTTTTCTCTTTACTTTCTACTTTAATCTTTTAATAAGGTAGAAGAGTACATTTGCCAGAATTTGTTAAACTGCTTCTAATCTGGTATTTATAGGCACCATCATCTCTTTTCTTTCAGGGAACGTTTGATGACTATTTGGAGCTGTTCTTACAATTTGGCTATGTGAGCCTTTTTTCATGTGTCTATCCTTTGGCAGCTGTTTTTGCTGTGTTAAACAACATCACAGAAATGTATTCTGATGCCTTAAAAATGTGCAGAATCTTTAAACGCCCATTTGCAGAGCCCGCTGCAAACATCGGTGTATGGCAGGTAATACAGTCTTCTTCTTAATATATGCACAGTTTTGTTACTGGTATCTTTTTTTGTTGTCATATGAGAAGACTGTCAGTTTTGTTAATCTTAAAGAAGCAGAAATGTGATAAAAGCAGAGAAATATTCCTGTAAGGTTATTTTGAATTGAGAGCCTGAGCTGAGCAGAAATGAATGGCCTGTGAGAGAAATACAAAGAAGGCATGCTTATGGTGTCTGAGTCCAGTTTGGCCATCCAGTCTCATGGGATCATTTCAGCTGCAATATCCCCAAAACTAATACTGGATTCACAACAGAACTTCATCCTTTACAGATGAGTCAGAGGAGTTTATCACATGAGGCAAGTAAATTGCAATTACAGCAGGATAATAGCTTCTTTGGCCGGGATGTTGTTCTCACATGTTGTTCTCCTGATGGGAGACCATTTGGAAAGTTTTTCTTTTACAAAGGGTTCATTAACGGTTTTTGTTTGTGTTTGCTAAAAAAATACTTTCAAAATGGTCTCCCACTGGGAGAACAACAGAAGCAGAAAGGCATTGTGTGATAAGTCCCAGCCAGAGATGCTATTATCCTTCTGTAGTTGCAATTTACCAGCTTTGTGTGATAAACTCCGGAGCTACACAACTTTCACAGTGTGGTGTTTACCTTGAAGAAGATCTAAGGCAGACGAAAAAAGCCCTTTCTGAGGCAGTCAGGTCTGTCTCTTAATTCACAATCATCCTCTCATCTTGGTTGGTGAAAATATACTCTCTGAACTCCTTACAAGAAGTTAAATATGCATACAAAAACAAAATAAATTAGAACCATTGCTTTCAAGAAAACAGAAGGGCTTTGAGCTTCACTGCATCCATCTTCACACCTCACTACTTCTGCTCTCTTCTGTCAAGGATGGAGAAGTCATGGGGTGGTGATCTAGTACCCATCCCATGTTGTGTAGACCAGTGCACAAAATACTGCTTTGCTACTGGATCACTGAGGTTGTGGTGGATGAATCCAGCCACCTGGATTTAAAGCCTCCTATTTAGGTATTTGATCTAGTAGTTAGCTTCAGAACCTGATGTCCAAGTTGGAAATCAAGCTCTAGGAAATTGCCAATACAAATTTTTGTCTGATGGAAGAGAAACAGTTTTCAAGACCCAGACCGGGTGAATGGTTCTCTATTTTCTCTTCCTGGAACTTGATGGAGAGAGGCTTCATCCTGAGCTATGAGTGGATTAGGTCAGGTTGGCATATCAAGGGCAGTCAGACAAATAGCAGGTAGAAAAATAAACCATTCTTCTCTTCTTCTTAGCTGTGGATGGGATGATCTGGAAGTTAGTCAGGGGGGTTGCTTAGATAAGCTTCATCTGATTGGACAGCTATACTGTTTCTTTGGAGACCCAGCCTGAAAAGGACAAGGGAATGGGATCCAAGTCCTTGTCCTGCTTCATTCCTGGTGCTCTTTATGCCACACTGACAGGTGTATTAAAGCCTTTAATTCAGTTTCTAGCAACAGAACACCTTCCAGTGTTCTAACTTTCCTGACAGAGGAAGGAAGGCTGCCACTACTCTAGCAGATACCACTGCAGTAACAGTTCCCAGGTCACAAGAACCCTTTCTGCCATGACACGCATCTGGAAAGCAAGCACCTCTCAAGTACAGTATCATCCTGCAGGTGGGACAGGATTGATTGGAATATCTTGTCTCAGTGCCATTTGCTATTCAGCAAGTATTGGTGGCCTGCTCTACGTCCCTTTATGTAGAAGATGCAGAGAGTAAGGAAATTTTACTTGCTCCCAAGGCTGTACTGTGGCTTTAGATTGGTTTCATAGACTGGCTTCTTGGATCTTTTGATGCAAAAGGAAAAGACTATTCCCTTACCAGGGTTTCCCAGGAAAGTGTGTTGCTTACTAATACAGGATTTTTCTTCAAGGAAAAAATCTATCGTTATCTACACAGGTTTGCATACTTCCTTCTGCACTCTCAAAGGATGCTGGTTCTTTCACTTGGAGAGGAACTGCTTCTCAGCATTCCTAAACTGCATGCCACTCTGCCTATGAGGCAAAAGAAAGAAAGTCCAATGCTTATTTTCTGCTGTTCTTGGACTCAGTGGGGTATGTGTGGTATTCTGCCCACTCCTGTCACTGACACATCCCACAATACAGCTCTGGCCCCTAATAGTTGAAATTTGTAGGGAGTCAGAGATGTCCTTCTGTTTTGAGCAAGCTGATTATTATCATTCACCAGTTCTTTTAACCATCTCTCCCAAAGTTGTGAGCCTTGCCTGATTAGATTCATCTCTGGATAGGGATGACATCCTCCTCCTTGCTAAAAGGACAATAAAAATAGATCATGCAATCTAGTTCTTTTCTGTCCCATTTACAATTCAACACCACAGCTACTATATTGAAAACCAAATGATGTTCAATGTTGTGCTTATCGTGGGACTCACAGCTGTCAGAAACAGGTGTAAATACTCAGGTTCCAGGGAGTCATAGACAGTTTGAAAGGTGTTGTCATGGCATGTGTGGTTGTCCTGCTTTTGACTCTGGCAAACAGTGTCTTCAAATGTTTAAAAACCTGCAAAATTTGTTTCATTTGAGCCAAGAGTAATGCTTGTACCTGTTTTTTGTGTGTGTTGTTTCTTTCAAACCTTTAAAAAAAAACCACTTTTTTCCCCCCTTCAGGCCTATCCTCTCTTCTTCTCAATACTGCTGTAAACAGGACATTTAGGTCTCAGTGCTAAAGTGCAGGTTATGATGGATCCTGAAATATAGGTTATGCCATTGCCATCCTCCATTACCAGCATACTGCCCCAGATTGTATGTATTATCTTTTTGACCTAGTAATCCATAGGACCAAGAGTTAGGCAGATATAAGTGTTGGTCTTCCATATGCAATAATGCTTTCAGTTTGAACCTAAGAAGCCATTCCGTCATGTATTAGAGCAGGAGTGGGCAAAGTGAACTGCCATGTGCAGTCCCCAAGGGCTGTTTTTCTGGCCCTCTGTGGTTAAAAAAAGTGGTAAAAAATTTACCCTCAAATGCCCTATAGGGGACATGGGAGCATTTTTGCTTTTATCCCCTCTGAGCCATTTTAGGCCCATGAAAGGTCTTTTTAAAAATGGGAAGAAACCAGAAGTGACTTGGGATCACTTCCTGTTTTGAAAAAAAATGGCCTAGGGGCCAAAAAACACTGAAAATGCCCACAGGCTTCAGGGAACATTTGCAGCTGGGCTGGGAGTGCACCATGCAAAGCCTCCTGGGGGATAATGCAGCCTCCCACAGTTGCTTACCCCTACACAAAGTTTGGGAGCAACCAGTGAGAAGGCCCTCTGCCTTGTTCCCACCAAATGCACCTGAGAGGGTGGTAGGACAGAGAGAAGGGCCTCTCTGAAGGATCTTAAAGTTCTGCTGGGGTTGTAAAGGGAGAGATATGGTCCTTCAAGTAATTTGGGCCCAAGCCATAAACGGCTTTATAGGTCAAAACCAGCACTTTGAATTGTGCCTGGAAACTGACCAGCAGCCAATGGAGCTGTTACAACAAGGGAGTTGTGTGCTCCTTGTAGCTAGCCCCAGTTAACAACCTGGCTGCAGGTCTTTGGACCAACTGTAGTTTCTGAGCACTTTTTAAAGGCAGCTCCATGTAGAGTACATTACATTAGTCCAATATATTTCAGAGGAAGAAACTGACAGAACTACCTCTGAGCATTCTTTGCCTAAGAAATCCCTGTGAAGTTTGTGGAATTGCCATAAGTTGGTAGGGGACTTGAAGGCATGCATGTGTGCGCACACACACAAAGTCTGCCCAAGAACACAAATACAAGAATATCACCTCTCTTTCTTTTGAGTTCATTCTGGTTTTAAGTCAGCAGTCTATACTCTTGCATTTATAACTGTTCACTACACTGTGATTTTCTCTAAAACGTTTCTTTAACATGTCTGGTATCTAATTTTTAAAATAGTAATAAAATGCTTGACAGATGTAGATGGGAAGAAGTGAAATATAGAAGATGCGTTAAGAAAAATCATTTATTTATTTTTACAAAAATGCTTCCATGCGGCTGTCTTCATGACTAACAGGTTCCATGCTGATACTTTTTCCCAGTTTTAGGCTATTAGCACTTTAAAATATAAAATGCAGGAATGTCATATAACAGCTGGATTGTTGTTAAAACTATTCTACTTTTTTGTTTTCTTTTGTTTCAGTTGGCTTTTCAAACTATGACTGTGATATCAGTAGCTACCAATTGTGTCCTGATTGGCATGTCACCCCAAGTAAATGCTCTTTTCCCAGACTCAAAAGTCGAGCTTGTAATTATTGTGGTGTTGGCTGAGGTGAGTGGAAGATTTAAGTGTTTTCTTCTGGTACAAAAGTAATTGGTCCTGTGTGTTATACATTTCCTTGTCTCATAGGTCTTCAGTTGCCAGTAAGCCAGGGGATGTTGTCAGTGAATTTCAAACTTCTCTGCTTTTAAGGAACTCTTTGCACATACACATGTCTGCTTTGGAATCCCAACAAGTTGAAAAGGGCACATGCAAACCCATGGCCGTTCTATGTGCTTTGGTGGTAGACCTATGCATTAGAATGAGGTTTATGCTGAAGCACTGCGGTGGCAAGGTGGAGTGATTTTTAAGGGGAGAGGTGTTCAGGAGACAGGGTTTTTCCAATTTTTCAGTTTGCTACTGTGTTTCCTCCCACAATTTCTTTCCTGACAGCTTTTGTATTGGACAGGTTTATTCCAGTTTTGAAGCCCAAGTGGGAAGAAAGTATCTATGAAACAAAGGAGGAGAAAAGGAAGAGGGTGGGGAGCCATAAGCATCTAAAAGGGTCTAAGGCTTCCATTGTATCTGCTACTTGTCTGCTTGAAATTGTCTGATCCCAGCTGCCCTTTTACAGCATTTTAAGATTACTACCAGAACAAATGACATCTGATCCTGTGGTTAGATTCACAGCACATGTGAGGCATTAGACAAACCTGTGAGGAAATGAGATTTTTTTTTCTGTTGAAACTCTTTCCTGCTGAATTGGAAAGGGCTGTGTGAATTAAATCAAAGTGGAGGCTTTAGATGCTTTCAAAATGAAATCCTCTACAAGAGCAACTAGTAACTTGAGTGTAATTAATAATGTGTTTGATTGGTACCTGGAACCCTCTATTTTTTAAGTGTGCTAATAGGGGAGGCAATGACTGGATTCTTTCTCCATGCTCCATTTTTGTTAAGAAAAAAAAAGCACCCTGGTTTCCTTGCCTTTTTCTTTGAAATTGTTTATGTTATAGTAAAATTAAAATATTAAAAATTCTAGGATTTTTTGTGATCTAGTCAATGAAATTGTTCTTTGGGTATTTTATCCACATATTGTTACCTGGTGTGAGGGGCAAATACTTAGCTTGCATGTTAAGTACATGGCTGGAAAAATGCAACTTATGAAAATGAAATAGTGAAATGGTTCAATGATACATAAGTATGAAAAATATCATTTGTCATAAGTAATTTAGAATGCTAAGAGAGTTTAATCAAATCAGTAGTGAGTTATATTAACATATTAACAAATTTTATACTAACAAATTTATTTAAAGCTGAAACATCTCATGTTTACACAATGCTCAAGTGCAAACTTCTCTCTTTCTCTCTCTCTAATTAAGATCTGTCTGGAGTGTAAACTCAAATATGTGTGCTCCCCTTTATGTGGGACAGGAAATGCATTCAATTAGGTTTTTTTTAAAAAAATGTATGATTTCAGTCCACATAAACATCGTATTTAACTTTGATAGTTCCTTGGTAATCAAACTGAAATCTTGCTGAATAGTATCTGAACATCATAAATATATATCAGCTGAATTTGCACACAACATCATCATTGCATTACCTAAGTTGAACATTTGTGCTCCTTTCTCATCTTTATGACATCCAATTACCTCCATGATTTCCCACTGTTAGGTGAACTTTAGCACCTGAAAATTATAGTGTTCTGCAAACAAGAAAAATAAGGAACCTGGCCATGCAAAAGGAGTGTGGATTCCATGACCCTCAGGTTTATGAATGTGTTTACATATTGTGATAATATCTGTTTTCTCAAGATGAATTATACGGTCAGCCCTCCACATTTGCGGGTTCCACTTTTGAGGATTTGATTATTCACAGATTATTTGCTGTCACCTCTGCTGCTTCCCTATGCCATTTTTAGTAGGGACTGCAAGCCTCATGAGACTGAGAAACTGCAAAGGAGGCTTTGAAGTTCCTATTAAAAATGATGTGAGGCAGCAGTGGAAGTAGCAATAAGCCCTACCAGGCACCCACTTTTGCCTTGTGAAGGAACCCTGATGCCTCAAAGGAATCCCTGGTGTGTTGAATATGGTGATCATACTTTTTTGTGTGTTAAATATGGTTTGGGAGGGCCTAGAATTATTCACATTTTTTTCACTTTCATGGGATCCTGTGCCCCTAACCCTAGTTAGTGTGGAGAGATGATTGTATTTAAGAGACTGCATCAACACCACGCATGTCATTTCTTGAATGCAGGATATTTGACATAAAACTTACTGTCAGGTTTAAAACAACTAAGGTGGAGAACATGGAGTTTGCGCGAAAAGGGCTGAAAATTGACATGTGCTGAACAGATGTTTATCTTGTGTGCATGTTGTCACTGGTTTGGTTTCTTTCTGAACTTTACATTAGCAATAATAATTATATTTAGAAACAAAAAGCTTTCTTCTACGTACCTTTCGGCTCTCAGGTCATGTGATCAGATGTCATATAGTACTCTGGAATTATTTTCGAACAGGGATATGCAAAGGAATATGCTCCAAATTATTTTAGAGTGTGGATGCTGTAACAAACCCTAGGGGGGCATGGCTCACAGAGCAACCCTGACAACAGAGGGTGATTTAATTTGGTTGGTTCTCTGACAAAAGAACTCAGTTTAGCCAGGAGAAGGGCTGTGTGAGTGAGTAAGCAGAACAGATATAAACTAGAAACAAGGTTAGATAAGGGGATTCCTTCAGTGAGAATGAGGGAGGGAGGGAGGGAGGGAGGGACAGGGAGAAAAGTCAAAGGTTTGTTAAACTAGGGAAGTGTTTGTTGGGCTAAGGTGAGGAGTGCACCTCAGAGCATGCGCAGAGTGCAGATAAGGAAGTGGTGTCCAACTGCTACCAGCTGCTCCAGAGAAGGAAAAAATAGCCACACCACTCAATGCGATAAGGCTTAGTGCTGTTTATTGAGCATAACATCAGACAAGCATTATGAAGCAGAATGAACTCAGGCTTGCCAGAGACATTAAAAAGAATAACAAGGGCTTTTTTAAATATACCTGCAGCAAAAGGAAAAACTAGGAAATAATAGGGTCGCTGTGCAGAAAAGATGGCCAGTTACTAACAGGGGGAAGAGAGAAGGCAGAACTACTCAACACCTTCTTTGTCTTAGTTTTCTCCCAAAAGGATAGAAGTATTCAACCTGGGGGGTGGGGAGTAGGTGAGAAGAGAGAGGGGGGAAATGCAGCACAGAATAGGTAGAGAAGTACTACAGGAATATCTGGCTAAACTAGATGAATTCAAGTCTCCAGGGCCAGATGGATTACATCCAAGGATATTAAAAGAACTGGCAAGAGTCACCACTCGCAATGATCTTTGAGAACTCTTAGAGAACAGGAGAAGTCCCAGCAGACTGGAGGAGGGCAAATGTCGTCCCCATCTTCAAGAAGGGAAAAAAGAGGACCCAAATAATTATCTTCTGGTCAGCCTGACATCAATACCAGGAAAGATCCTAGAGCAGATCATTAAAGAGTCAGTTTGTAATTGCTTAGAAAGCAATGCCATAATCACTAAAAGTCAACATGGATTTCTCAGAAATAAGTCATGCCAGACTAATCTTATCTCTTTTTACGATAGGGTTACAAGCTTGATAGATGAAGGGAACGCTGTAGACGTAGCATGTCTTGATTTCAGTAAGGCCTTTGACAAAGTTCCCCAGTTAGTAAAGTGCGGGCTGGGCAGGGCTACTGTTAGGTGGATTTGTAATTGGTTGACCAACCGAACCCAAAGTGTGCTCACCAATGGCTGCTTTTCATCCTGGAGAGAAGTGACTAGTGGGATGCTGCAGGGTTCTGTCCTGGGCCCAGTGCTATTCAACATCTTCATCAATGACTTGGATGAAGAAGTAGAGGGCATGCTGATCAAATTTACAGATGATACGAAATTGGGAGGGGTTGCTAATACCCCAGTGGACAGGATAAAATTTCAAAATGACCTTGACAGATTCGAATGCTAGGCCAAAGCTAACAAAATGAATTTCAACAGAGAGAAACGTAAGGTCTTACACTTAGGCAGAAAAAATGGAATGCACAAATATAGGATGGGGGACGTGTGGCTGGATAGCAGTATGTGTGAGAGGGATCTAGGATTCTTGGTAGATCCCAAGCTGAACATGAGTCAGCAGTGTGATGTGGCAGCCAAGAAAACCAATGTGCTTCTTGGTTGCATCAATAGGAGTATGGTTTCTAGATCAAGGGACGTAATGGTACCACTCTATTCTGCAGTAGTTAGGCCTCATCTGGAATACTGTGTCCAGTTCTGGGCACCTCAATTCAAGAAATATATCAACAAGCTGAAGTGTGTCCAGAGGAGGGCGGCCAAAATGGTGAAGGGTCTGGAAACCATGCCTTATGAGGAATGGCTTAGGGACTGGGTATGTTTCGTCTACAGAAGAGAAAGGTTAAGAGGGGACATGATAGCCATGTTTAAATATTTGAAGGGATGTCATGTCAAGGAGGAAGTGGGCTTGTTTTCCACTGCTCCAGAGACTAGGACAAGGAGTAATGGATTCAAGCTGCAGGAAGGGAGATTCCACCTGCGCCTCAGGAAGAACTTCCCGATAGTCAGAGCTGTCCGGCGGTGGAATATGCTGCCTCAGAGTGTGGTGGAATCTCCTTCTTTGGAGGTTTTTAAGGAGAGGCTGGATGGCCATCTGTTGGGAATGTTTTGATGTGTGTTCCTGCATGGCAGGGGGTTGGACTGGATGGCCCTTGTGGTCTCTTCCAACTCTATGATTTTATGATTCTATGATTCTAGGGCTTCTGGCAGCAAGCCTAGAAGCAAAAAACATTCAGGCACAAAATAGCAGTACAGAAGACAGACTTACAGCATGGCCAGAGGCAGTACCAAAATAACCTACAGCAGCACGACCAAAGGCGGACTAACCTAAGGCAAGTTACATTGTCACACCTAAGGCTTTTTAAGGGCTTAACAACACCCAGGTACATATGGGGTGATCCAGTAACATACAACCTCCTCATGTTGGAAGCTCTCTGATGAGGCAAGACCTTGCGAGGCAGGCTAGCCATAACAATCCCTTGCAGCTGTGCTCCCAAGGTCACATTACCTCACCTCTCCATCCACTTAGAAAAACTTTTCCTTGGTCACATCGCACTCACCCTCTGAATGCCTTGACAGTGTTTGCCTATGAATATCTGGATGTTTGTTGATGTTTGAAAATACTGATTTACCCAATACCTTTCCCTTGTTAGTTCTTTTAATAAAAATCTTATTCTATTTTGTTTAAGAGCAGCCTCAGTATAGTTTTTTCTTCAATTTACGTTTACCAACACACTATCACAAGTTATACCTTTCATCAGGTAGCCACTTTGCCCTTTTCCCACAAAGGTTGTGGTTTTAGGGAAAGCAAGAGGTGTGATAAAATTGTGGAGAGGGAGCCAGGGAGTGGTAATTATATAAAAGGGTGCTGCATCTCCAGAGAGGGAACAAAAATAGCAGGCCTGGTGTGTTCTAGTCCTGCCTGGCCCCAGGTCTCCACATAAAAGATGCTGCCTTCCCAACTTTGTTGGAATACAGGTCCCCATATTATTCACTGCTGGCTATGCTTGGCAAGAGGTGATGAAAATGATAAGGCTGTCCTTTCCTCACCGCTACTCCAGTTTTCTTTTTTCTAAAGCAGTTATTACAAGAGAAACCATGAGTTGTTTTTAAGCTCTTCTTAATGGGGAAACATCACATCCTGAAGGCTACTTCAGTGATCTCAAAATGCTAATACAATTTTGCGTTTAAAGCTGATGAAATAAACTGTTTAAGTGGATTATTAGAATTCACTAACAAAAGCAGGGCAAAGTCACACAAGAGATAGTACTTGTTATTAATTCTGAGGTTTATATATCACCATCTAGTGGTGAATTAACACAGTTGATGAAAATTATTTGTTACATGTTATCTCTTTATACCAGACTTGTACTACTTACTGTGTTCAAGGTGTGTAGTGCTACAGCTGTGATAAGTCCTGACCAACAAAATTTAAAAGTTGGCTTAAACATTTTACAGTGATTTTCTTTGCTCTCTTGACATTCACTGGAGGTTCCAGTGATTATTACCATTTTACAAGTGTGGAGCAAAGACAGAATGGCCACAGACAAAAGTTGCAAAAGATTCAGTTGTTGATTTTGATCCAGCAGTTTCTGTTATAGAGTGGAAGCTATAATTTTAGTTTAGAAAGTGGCTGAGGCAGCACAATAATGTTTTATGGCTGTCCTAAGTGCTGTGTGCCTTTCAGCAGAGAAACTGTATACGTACAAAAACTTGATTGGGGAAAGGATATGACAGAACTAAGAATGTTAAGGCCCAGGGGAAAAATGGCAATTTTAACATGTTTTCAGGGTAAACATTGGAAACTTAGGGAAGTGTAGGAAAACAAGAACCCAGATGAAATATTTTCTCTTTTGGAATGAATGAGATACTTTTTACGACAAGTTTTTACTTATTCAAAATGCCAGGAACTGCATAATGTGAGATAGTAAGATACATACTGGTACATACTGTAGATGTGTTCAAGATTCTGATACAAGATGTAGAAGAAGGGGCCCTTGTACTCATGCACCACTAAACAATTAAACATTCTATATTTTCAGTGTTGAGTTAAGCTGAATCCAAATATGCTACCAGCCTAGTCCTTACAACTGTGATGTTGTGAGACTTTCTCTGTCCAAAGAATACACTTTATTTTGCTCATTACCAAATTTGTTATTTCTGTCTCCTCTTCTTCCTATTTCTCAGGTGGCAAAACTGAGATACAGATGCTCAGATAGCATACAGTGCAGTGGTTTGCATCTCTTTCTTTAGTATGGAGTACATTCACAATTTTGCTTGTACAAAACTAAGGCTTTTATTGTTATTTAGTATATTCATTTAGAACCTGCTGTTTTCCCAATATTGGGATTCAAGGTGGCTAACAGTATTTTTTAACCAATACCAATTAAAGAACTATACAAAAACTTTGATAGAAGCATACTATACTGACAATTAGTTAAAGTTAAAACACTGAACATTAAAATTATTACAAGATTATACAGACCCTAAAATTGTTTTTTAAATATCAGAAATGTGCCAGACAGTGGAATCGTATATGCTAAGTAAGGTATGAATGAAGCCTTTTATGTTGCTAGTGTCTAGGATTGATATGAAAATGCTTAATATATTTAAAATTTTCCACAAACTTCTGTTTTTCAATGACTTCAAAATTTCCAGAAACTTTACATCTATAGACAGAAGTCTGTGGTAGCCAAATCTTCCTTCAGAATTCAGGCAACAGATTGATAATCTAGATGGTCACTTGGGTTTTTTAAAAATCATGGATGAGGCAAGAGAATATCTAACTGCAGTGAACAATGAAACAAGGAAGACGTCCCTGAGTGTTTGGCTTGAGCGTGAAGCATTCTAATATCTTGTTTAGATTTTACTGATTTAACTGTGATTGGCCTTGGTGTAAGTAGTTTACAAAATCTCCATGTATATAGTCACTGCCAAGTTAGCTGAATGTAAAATTTCATTTGTCATGCCTTAGGCTATAGACCAATTACTCTGCTATAGAAACAATTGGTTCTCCTCACAGAGGTTCTATGTAATCAGTCACATATTAATTAGCAGTCATGCTACGTCTAGTGTATTTACATCTACCAGTAGTGCTTCCTCATTGTACCAGGAAGTGGAAGGGGCAATGAATTAAGGAAAAATTATGGTAAGTTTTTTCCCCAACTTGGGAACAGATCACTGGCACAGAACATGTTGTTCTGCAGTTTGCTGTCTCTGACTCAGACCGTTGGTAATGTAGAATGTAGTCTGACAGAGTTGCATAGTGGTCTTGGGTCTTTATAGAAGATATGCAACCTCTGTGTTTGTTAGCAATTGTGTAAGTGCAACAGCATGTAGACCAGTGTTATGTAACCAGCTGTAGCTCCATTCTTGCAGCACTTCTTCCTGCGCTATATGTAGCCCTGGGCTGGAATTGCAGATTTCTTGCGTGATATTTTGGGAGTGAGAATTGTACCCCCCCCCATGTAAAATGGGAACCTCTTGTTGTGATTCTGTTTCTTTCTGCTTCAATGGAATTGAGAACTTCTGCCGTGTCTCCAGGTCAAGCTTTGCAACAGGAGTAGCCAAAGTGTAGCCTCCAAGGCTATTTTTGTGGCCTTCAACCTCCCAAGAATCTCTGGACTGTCCCTTTTTTGCCTCTAGGAGCAGCAATTCAATTTTTCCTTAGGTTGCAGGGACTCCCTGCACTGTTTAACTTCAATTCTTAACATCTAGAAATAGACTTCTGACCACTTTTGTTTTTATTGGCAGAGGAGTAAGTGGGTGTTGGCAGTCCATGCAGCCTTCTGTGGGTCCTGATGCAGGGAATTAGTCTCTAGACCCACCACAGTTGCCCACTCTGCATTACTAGAAGTGGGCATGCTAAAATTGCCATTGAATCCAAGCAAGCACCAAGAAACAGTTGGAAATACATTAGTGAAACACATTGTAAAATATTTAATTTTATTCCACTGAGGGACTGTGACGTCAACAGTATGCCTACAAGATATTGCAAACTATGCAATCTTTTGTAGATTTTTCAAGCATTTTTCAAAACTTTTGTTTTCTGGTATATCTTCCTGTTACTATGGTAGACTAGCCCGAGCCCGTGGTCTACAATTAATAATGGTCTACAAGTAATAATATCAGCTATAAAGATTTACTGACATCTCTACGTGGTTAATATTAAAGATCATTCCACGTGTCTGACAGGGTCACCAAGCAAGCACGTAGGCAGGCACGACCGAACAGCCACAATTAAGAAAATCCAGGTCTGGCCAGTAAACTAATCTGTCGCATAGCCCCAAGAAACCCTCCAGACACACCTAGTCATCGCGCACACAAAGAGTCCTCCGCCCCAAGATGCCTGTTTGACAGGATTAGCACTCTTGACAATCAGCCTGTCAAGCGAGGGCAGTCTACATACTGCCAGAGCCTTTGTCCGACTCCGGCAGAGTCAATCAAAATCAAGCGAAACTCATCAAGCTGGAGATGTCTGTCATCAAGGGCTTTGTCTTAGCCCTTCTCTCTATTGTTCTCCCTGGGAAAGGGCTAACGTCCAGGTACAATTTCCTCTATAAGAACCCCTGATTCTGAGCACTTCCTTGGATCGCTCTCGGCTTCCTCCCCATCCTGCTGCCGCTCTGCTGGCCAAAGCCTTCCCATCAGCCTCCATGTGCTAAGATTCACTGCTCCCGACTCTCTGGCTCTATTTCGGCTTCCCAGACTACAGGATCAGGTGTAGTATTCCCCTGATTTCCTTCTTTAAATCCCCTATCGATTTTCCTCCCTTTATTTTTCTTAGGTCTGTGTGAGTGAGTGCATAAGTGCGCAGTGACTTAGGTTTTAAATAAAGGAAATTATTATACATTTATTTTGTCTGGGTCTTGACTTGGCCTGACCTCATAAAAGCTGGGTATAAGGTCTCGCTAGGTTACCCTACCTCTCTGGTGTGCTGAGTGTGTGCTTGGTGTAACTTGGAAACCCTCTTAAAATTGAGGTCAGACTAGGTGTCCTTTGAGGGATCCCACGGAACTCGGACAGTGACCGGTACCCCCAGAAACTCCAGCAACCTATCTAGTAATCGGGACCCTTGGAAACTCCGGCAACCTATCTGGTGACTGGGACCCCCGGAAACTCCGGTAACCTATCTGGTGACAGGGACCTCCCTGAACTCAAAATAACTAATTCGGTGGCTGGGACCCCCAGGAGCCCCAGAAAATTAGGGTAACACCCCAGTAGCACCTAATTCAAAATACATGTTAAAGACCCAAAAAAGGTATTTAAAGATAGTTCTTCTTACTTAACTAAATAGGGGGCTTTCTTTAAATCCAAAAGTGACTTCATGATGTTGAAACTGTTTTTTATGGTTACTTGATTAATGAGGTTCTATATGTTTCTATAAACTCCTCTCCCCCTACAGTTGCCCATTTAGTGTAATTTTTCTGAGATTAATTTTATAAAACACATGGAATGGAATTTGTGAAATACAGACTTGTATGCTGTCACAAGACATTATGTAAAGCAACTATCAAAATAAATTATTTATTGAATCCTGGTTTTGTACAGATTCTAGTCTGTTCTTGGAGGTGTCAGTTCTGGGTATCACTTCTGTGACTGGAAGTAATTAGTGGGGCAGTAATTCTCAGAGTCATTTTTCATTAACCTTGGCACTGTGGAAGAGACAGAGCAAGAAGCTGTTTTCTTTTTCTTTTCTTTTTTAAATACAGTTAGCACTTCTTTTGAAGTCACAGGAGACTTCTAATGCATGCATATAATCATTTGAATCTGTATAGTGGATGATAAAAGCAGGCCCAATAAGAGACTGCTGAAAATCTGTACCCATATGTATGCTCCATCAAGGTTAATACAAGTCAAAGGAACTGTCATAAGATAAAAGTGAGCTATCTGGAGGTAGCTGATAAATGCAAACTAAAGGAAATATTTTGTTTGCTACCATTTTTACATGGATTGCTTTAAGTGCTTAAAAAACAACAACTTGAAACTCTGCCACCCAGAAATTACTTGCTACCACTTGCTACTTGGAAATTGAAGATAACTGTAGAATTTCAGATTAGAAGATTTGGTACTTCTCCAGTGAGGGCTTTCTTCTCTAGTGCATTTTTTTCCTGTACACAGGAGAACTGTTAGATAGAGAATAAAAGATAATCCCATTGAGCAGTTCTCAAGTTGTAAGTAGTTGAGTATCTATTTTAAATCCTTTTTCCACTGGTCCTTGCAGAAAAATGGGGGTAGTTTCTGTATGCGTCTGCTTTTATTACACTCAGTATAGTTCTTCACATTCTCTTGGAACTGACACTTTAATAAGGCTGAATCTGTAGTCCAGTTGTTATTGAGAGTTGTAGTACAAACTAGCAGTATTGTACTACCTGCGGAAGATTCCTCCAGCCTACTGTTGATTGTCTAAGTTGAGTTGGGGCTGCAGCTCTCTGTTAGGATTTTGGATTCAAATCAGCAGGATCTAGGTCCTAACCTTCAAGATACCATTATCTTGTTCTGAAAGTAGGGATTTTTATTTATTTTTATTTTTTATTTTTTTGTCAATTACATAATGATACCTGGGATTTTTCCATAGATGAAATTGCTTGGAAGAAGACCTGCAGCAGAGTTTTCCCATGTGGCTTTGATAACAATTAGCATTAAATTGTTACTCAAGAGTTAGATTAAATCAGTCTTGTGTAGTCTTTAACAAATACAATCTGTTCCCAGATATTGTGGTTTGGGATCCTGATTATTATGGCAAAATATGTAGAGAAGTGTTAAATTTTCTTAAATATAAGCACGCTTTTTGATAATGTTAGATTTAAAGCTTTACTTTCCCTACCAGTTGCAAGGAAGATCTCAAGTTATTCCATTTGTTTCTGATATACTTCTATTTTAGTATACTGTCTGTTTTAGACAGAGATCAAATATATTCAAGGAAATCTGAGTGAATTAATTGGGTGTTTCTATTTTGTTTTGTTTTTTGTTTTTAAAAACAGAATAAGTTTTGCAGGAAAAAATGATAAATGCAGTGAGAAGAAGCTTAGTGAAATGGTGACTGAAAGTCTGTAACGTTTAGTTCAGTTTCATTCATCCTAGTTCATAGCCACAGTAAATAAGCTAAAGTTTTAAAAACAAAATTGTCAAAGAAAGGAAGGAAGAGTGAGCAACCTGGAATGAAGTCTTCTACACACTTTTGGGAATCATGGAATGGGTTCCTGGATTATTATGTATTATTATTACAGCTCAGGTCTTCTGAAGTAGTGCTGCTCAAAGTGGTAATCCATAGACTGGTACAAGTTCACAAGTCAGCAGCTGCCAGTCTCTGGCAAGTTTTCAGGAAAGAAACAGTTATATCTGATTTGAACAAATACAGCACTAGTCCTTGGGGCACTGGAAAAAAATTCACTGTTCTTCACATCAGGCATCTTGGAAAGCATTGTTCTAAAGCAGGAGTGAACTAAGTGAGAGCCTAAGGACTGCATGCAGTTCCCCAACACTGTTTTTGTAGTTATCTGCTTTGAACAGCCCTCTTTTTTTACCTTCCCTAAGCTTGGATTGCTTCTTCACGAAGCTCCCAGGTAAAGCAATTCACGTTTTAAATAGACAGCAAACCACTTAGAATCATTGAACATACCTGTTCAGTTTTTCAAAACTTCTGGCTGCCTTTTCCCCACTGTTGTTTCTGTTTCTTCCTATTCCTCTTTGTCTCCCTTTGTCCCAGCTCAAAGGTATACCAGGATTCAGAACGTGGTTAGTCAACTATGGTAGACCTGGATGCCAATATTCTGTTTCCTCCAAGGATCATATAGAATGTGATCCTTGGAGGAAACAGAATATTGGCATCCAGGTCTACCATAGTTGACTAACCATGTTCTGAACCCTGGTATACCTTTGAGCTGGTGTTGTCATGCAGAAATTCAAGCAACAGTGTTCACATCTGACCAGCTTAGGGCATAAAAGGATGTTATGGTTAAGTGTTTGGAGAATTTAGCAAACCATTCACTCACCCTGTCTGGCACTCATGAAGATTTTATATAATGGGATCATTTTCCTTTAACATACTTCAAAAGGTAGCCAAAAAGAAAGTAGGAGAAACTGGGGAAAAATGGATGAGTTTTGCAAAACTTAGGCTTAGAAGACTAGATAAGATGACATCTGGAAGAACTGAAGCATTAACTTTAATTGAAGGAGAAAAGTTTATGGCACTGATTTCTACTTTAAATGCTATGGCTGCATCCTGTAGAGTCCCGGACTTTGTAGTTTGGCTGAAGATTCTATGTATCATTTCCTAAATTCCATATCCCAGGATTTTAATGCACATAGCTATGGCAATTAATGTGGAAATCATAGTCTTGTAACTCTGTAATGTGAAAGTCTTCCTGAGAATATATAAAAGAGTTACACTCATGGTTTCTACCTAGTCTGCTATATAAAAAAAATTCAAACTATATCCAGATTGTTTAGGCTGAGTGTTATGATAGTTTTCCTATAAAAGATTTTGAAAATTGGAAAGATTGCCCAAGTGTTGTCATCATAGTAGATCAAAAAATTAAATTAGCAATATTTTATATTAGTTTATGGAAAAAGATTAGCCAGAGAACAAATTGAAGTCCTTATCAGCTATACTTGAGAGGATATCACTCAATACTAAAGAAGCAATAAGTGCCCCCACAATCCTTGTGCACCTGCTGTACAGTTCTGTATCACTGGAGTAGTGGTTTCTAAAGTTGGTTCCCTGATATTGGACTGCAACTCTCAGAATACCCATCCATTGGCCATGCTGACTGGAGCTTCCGAGAGCTGAACTTCAACGGTCTCTGATGAGCTGAGGTTGGAGACCATGGCACTAGAATTCAGAACAGACCTCCCATAAATCATGTCATATTAAGGTTTGAGCCCATATTTTCATTTATTTTTAGGTCATAAAACACAAATTGGTTGTTGTTTCTTATTAGCACTGGACAGCCTTGAAACTGTAGCCAGAATTCAGGAAACTTGTCTTTGGACCTGAACAGTGTCCTTAATTAGCTGTGCATAGGAATTCTTTCGAGACATCATGTATGAATTACTTGTGATGAGAGGGTTAGTGTAATTAGTATCCCTCTATCCTGAGGCCTTTGCATACTTTTAAAAATTTTAAATAACAATACCATTCCTCTTCAAAGCTCTGTTTGAAAGCCAAATACTTGACAAGCGTTTTTGGAAAGCCTAAATAATTGCATTAAAAAAAAGTTTCTCTGTTAACTGTGATCAAAATGAATTACAAATCTGTTTCATCATTAGTAGGTAATTTCCTTATTGTTAATTGCTTTTAGAAAATGTCAAATCTAAAGTGACTAATGTTCATTTTTCATGTTTAGGTAATGTTTATGGAGTAAGTTGTTGGATTTTTTTCTGCACTACATGAAGTAACTCCACCACTAGAGGGCATATGAGTTATGTACATCACATTCATTAATAATTGAATAGTCTTCCCCTGTGACTAGTGACGTTGCAGTTACTGATACTAATTGGAATAATAAAGAAAACACATCTGTTACAAGTATCAACGGTACAGCTCTGTTCATGTTTACTCAGAAGTAATTTTCACTGTGTTCAATAATGCTTACTCTCTAATAAGAGCTCTTATGTTTAATGGAGCTTCCTCCTTAGAGAGTGACTTTAAGCCTTTGCATATAACCATTAGTTTTAGGTCATTAGCAAATTACTAATTTTAGCCTAAATTTATTAGAACAATATAGTAAAGGAGAACTAGTTCCAAGCTATAATAAATGTCCTCAAGTGCATTTAGAAGTTCTGTAAATATATGTTATTTTTATTGCTTTATATAGGAGTGAGCAATTGTATAGGAGTAGGAGCAATATCCCGCAGCCTCATGGACTCCACCCCCGGAGTATACCAAAAAGTGGGAGATAGGGGCCCTACACAGCCTGCGGGGCACACTTTTCCCACCCGTTTTATATAGCTTGTGTTTCTTAATTTTTTTTTTTAAATGGTAGAGAGTTAAAACTGAATAGAGAAGTTGTTAATAGACATGATTCACATAAAATGAACCCTATAATAAAGTGTAGTCTTCAAATACATCTTTTTCATGGTGGTACAATTTTAGGACCTCTTTTTTAAATAAAAGTCCAGCTGCCCATATCTCATGCATTCTCTTTTCCCTTGACTGCTGTTTCCAATGTCTATTTCCTTCCTCACTGATCTCTCTCTAGCTCTTACCTTTTACCCCACCTCATTTATTATTCTATCTTTTGGGCCTTTCCATACTTCCCTTCCCCCTCATTTCAGAAAACTCTTTTAGCTTCCATTTTCCCATCCTTATACATTCTGCCTCATTTCCTACAAAATTTCCATTATTTCCACAGGCTCTTTCCTAGGCCTATGATCATCTCACAGCCCTCAATGTTCTCCCCCATGTGGGTTTTTCTTTTCCACCTTGTACCACAGTTAATCAACCCTTTGCAATATACTTCTGCTGCATAGGAATCCTATTTTTCATGCAAGCCTTTATCTGTACATGAGTTGCTATGTGTCCTGTGTTACAGAAGACAGTCCTCTCTTTGAAGGAGTTCTCTGTTGGAAAGGAAGCCCAGTCCAGGTCAATTTTAAAGGATAGAGAGCCATCAGAAGAGGGAACAGTGGCACATAGACCATTAGCAAAACTAACTGACTCATCAGAATGAGCAGTAGGCACACAAAGTCACCCAATCAAATGTTTTCCTGCTAGGGTAAGACTGTGTTTAATCTGTATTTTATGCAGATCTGTGTCCTCTTTTGCCCTTTTCTTGACTAATTTAGTCTCTCTTTGGTGATGCACAAAGTGGCCATCCTGGCTGTATATTTCTAGATTCTTCCTCCTGTTCCTCACTAGCTTCAGCCCATACCAGACCTCCTTTTTATGTAACTATTTATGGGACCTACCTCAGTGTAGCATAGAACTTCAGCCCATAAAGAAGCTTTGGAGAAGTCCTGTGTAAAAAGTTGCTTAGAATGCAGTGCTTCAATATGGCATTTTGATTGTACCCACTGTTGTACAGGTGATCGTATGTTAAATGTGTAGGAGGATCTTTCTTTTGTCACATTGAATAATCAGGCTGTTTATAGGTAAAGTGTGTACAGGGAGTGTGATACATAGATTCTAACAATCATGCAGGTTTTGATGGTAGTATGCTTTTGCTTCCTGCAATAGTGTAGCTTCTTATTTTGCCACAGTTGATCTTCCACTCTTTCTTTTTGTCTTTTTTTTTTCTGAGAAGATTTGCAGACAAGAAGCCTTTTATGAAATTGTGTATGACAGCTGCAGGATTCTAATGCCAAAGTCTGCTCTCTACTTCTTATCCTCTCCTTTGACTTCATGTCTAGACTTTTGGCTTCCTGCTTCAGTCTCTTCTTTTGGGTACAGTGCAAAATGGGTTTGCTCAGGTTTCTTAGTCTTGCTGGCAATTATTTGGTGCTAATAAGTGCAGGAAATATTCTGCTCCTGGATATTTTTTTTCCTAAAGCCACAAATGTCTCCCATTTGCACAGATGATCTTTAGTATGGAAGCTACCTGTAGTTCTTTTAGACATAACACATCAAAAATAGCTGATCTTCTGGAACTTGTGGGAACTGATTATGTGTAACCATTCCTGGAGTAAATCCAGAACAGACATGTATATACACACATCATAAAAAAGCTGTCTATAAGAGCACTGCAAATATCACTTGTATAGTACAAATACACTTATATAGTGATAAGCGTCCTCTAGAGAGCCAGTGTGTTATAGTGGTTTGAACATTGGACTATGACTCTGGGGACCAGGGTTTGGGTCCCTGCTCAGCCATGGAAACTCACCGGGTGACTTTGGGCACATCACGTACACTCAGCCACAGAAAACCCCATGATAAGTTTGCTTTAGGGTTGCCAAGACACACAAGGCATACAACAACCTATATTAGGGACTCTATTTGGGTTATTATCTTTGTGTGTGAATTACTCACAGGTATTACACACTTAAAAAGACCACCATGTCCACAGATGACTTTTTAAAGATCAATTTATTTTTTAGTCTGAAAGGATTACTCTTGGATGCATTAAGCTTTCATTCTAATGTTATTGCTCCCTGATGCTTACAGGCAAAACCATGTTACATCCATTTCACATTGGACATTTTCTGAATGCATGCTTTTTATAATTTTAATAGACCCCCTGTGCCACTATCTTTTCATTTGTACTGATTCAGGCCGTGGGTCAGCTTGAAGCCTCTTGGTTCAGAGTTGATTGCTTGCTATCTGATGATTGGTTTTCTCGCTTCAGAGCTTCACACACTGTAAACTAAGACTGTGATTGCCTTGTCCTTCTTTGCCTGGTGGATTTCTTATTTGGTGGATTGCCACTATGCAGAGAATAATGGCATCTTACTCTGGAAAAAAATTAAAATGTGCACAGAAGATGAGATGAACCTCTTTTTAGGTAGTATTGTTACCTAGAAAGTCTGATCCACATTTGAGAGGACCCTGGGCATTATCTTCTAGTGAACCTCCTTTTCTATCAGTAGATCCAGATGGTCTTAATCTGGTTATGGTGGCAACACTGCAAGCAGCACTGACTAAACAGCTGTGTCTATCAACCTCAACCTCTTAAATTTTGCTCGTTCTTCAGAGTATTGCTAGGTCTGGGGCACTGTAGCAACTTAGATGATGGCTAGATCCAGCTGTTTAGATTGCCAGCCCAGAAAAAAATTAAGTGGCTTCTAGCACAGGCATTTGTAATGATCCCTGCCATAGAACTGAAACCATCACAGCTTTCAAGTATGCCAGATGCTGACAGTGACTCTTGTTGCATTCTTGCTACTTTTTTATGATGAGATAGGCAAGACATGATCCATGGGCTACATGGTTGTTTTGTGGCCTTTGCCAGGGCCCGTGCTGCATAATCTGTTCTGTTTGTTGCAATTTTGATGGTGGTGGGATTGTGATATATGTCCAGTGGCTTCCAGAGAGTCCATTTGTTCTCCAAAGCAGATGAAGAATATCTTGAAGTGAATTTTCTGTTACAGTTTGGGGCGTAAGTACATCATTTGACATTTTTGTAATGACACACTGTAATTTATCCAAATCAGGGAATCTATTGCAGCACATGGGGTTATTGGAGATGAAGGGGTGCATGGGCCCAAGGTTTCGATACAACTACCAGACTCTTGGGCATTATAACAGGACCAGCCCTGTATATTACCAGGATCACCTTAGATTTTACATACTAGGTATGATTCTTGCATATGCTTCCCAAGGTAGAGTGATGTGGCTCATATATATGACTGCAGAGATTAAACAGTACAAATCTAAGACTGCTTTCTAAACTTAATCTTTGGCTGTCAGTCTGTTATCTCAGGATTTGCACAAACCTTTTTTAAAATTAAAATTCCAATGTAATTTGAATTGGGTTACTTAATGTCATTCTAAACACTAACCTAATTCTGTTGTGCTTTTTGAGTAATCTGTAGAAATACATTTGTCTGAGATAGTAGTTTTACTCTCCAGGAGTAGTAGAACTTTGTAAACTGCATTTATCATGTCTATCTATCCATGTAATTTAGAATTAATCTCTTTAACAACTTGAGAGATTTCTTCAAACTAATATATTCTGAGCAGTTTTTTTTAAAATCATGAAACACAAAATTATGAGAGAACAAAGCAAATATACCAACCCTGAAATCCTGAGCATACAATTTTTATTTGAACTATTACAGATATATTGATGTTGGATTGGTAACATTAAATAGCCTAGTCATAAAGTTTATAAGGTAGATGTGGATGTTACTAGTTGCACAGATAAATTTAATAACATTTGAAGGCACTGAAGATGTTATTAATTGAAGATCAACAGTCATCTTATGAAATGAAGATGAGTGTGAAAATAGTTCAGAATAAGACTTGCCATTATGTTAATCACATTCTTGATTGAAAGAAAAGCTGATAGCTGTTGTTAAAATGAACTAGATACAGGGCCACAGTCATACTTTATATATCAAAACTGGATCAGGTAAATACCATTCTACTGTTCTAACAAAAAAGCAAGGCAAGAGACAATAGGTTCTATAGCAGATTGATGTGATTTATGTATATGACTACAGAGATTAAACTGTACCTTAACAAAACCTAAGGTTGTCCTTCATAAACTTAATCTCTGGGTATCAGAATGTTATCTCAGGATTTATCTCTGGGTATCAGTTGATTATTTCAGGAATTGTGTAGCCCTCCAGATGTTGAACTGCAACTTCCATAATTCTTTAACATTGAGTATGATGGTTAGGGATGCTGCAGGGAGCTGCACAATTCTTAACTTTGCCCTAGAGTTTCTGGAGGGCATGACATTAATTTTTGGCCAAAAATCAGGGGTGTCAAGATAATACAACTGTCTTGGGGGCTGTTTGCTTAATATGTATGTAAACTATGTAGAAGTAAACAAGCATCTAATAGTGCAGAAATATGATAGACTGAGTCTAACTGCAGTAATTCTCTCGTATCACTGAAATCAGATGGAATCAGGTTAATCCTAACTATTGATTTTGGTGAGATTTAAAGCATGATGAATTTAGTCTAGATCCATCCCATAATGCTTGAAATGCACTAATAGCAGCTCCCTCTGTAGAAGCCTTACACTCATGAAGAGCCTCACACAGGGTCAGATCTCTTGGCTACTTTTGATAGTTACCAGTAAATTAAAACTGAGAGGCCTGCTTTTGTATCCTAACACAGTCCATAATCTCATGCAGTTACCCTTAATCATACAAGAACAGAAATCCCTAATGTTGCTGGCTGCTATGCCATAGTGAACCTTCACCTGAGTATTTTAGATGATATATATATGTTAGTACAGGAGATATGAGAGTCATTCTGCAAAGATATGTTAGGAATTTTAGGAGACTAATTCTGTGATCTTTAATACTTACAATGGATACTGTTCATCTTGGAAGCTTCCTGGCTTTAATGTATTGGATTTCAGTTTATATTGGGATAGGTACACAAGGTTTTACAGATGATGACCAACTTTTTCTTCCCCCTTGGGAATGATTCAGTTTTGAAAAAGCACAGTTGGAAACAGGATGAAAAGGAAACTTTGCAGCTTCATACCTAGGCAATCTGTGTCTCCTCACCTTTTGAAAACAGAGTTTGTGACTACCATTTATAAACACAATTCTAAAAATTTTGAGTAATTTCTAATTATTCCAGATAAGTACGCGCTCACACAGTGTATTGCACAGTGTATATAGATTGTATACATACTTGGTCCTTGTTCTTTATATACTATAAAACACTGTGTATTTCAATACCTGTTGATTCTTATGAGAATATCAGGTATCAAGAGAAAGGAGTACTGCTCAGAATGATTTTGCTTTGGTACAGTTTTCATTGTTTAGCTTTCATTTTTAAAATAACCTATTTTTTTTTTATTCCTTGCAAAAAATATAGATAAGGGAACCAGGAAACAGTGGTCAGATGAAGAAAGGAACAACTTACTTTAAGTCAAATTTAAAAAATTCCAAAATATAAGGCCTTTAATATGATTTATCCTTTTATTTGTCAGTATTTTTCTTTCTGAATGTATTTGGCTTTCTGTCTTGGTGGGTTGTTTTTTTTTTTTAAACAGCAATATCTTGTGTGACCAGCTTTTGCTGAATCTTGAATACACTTCCATATTTACATTCAGCCTTATAGTTCTGCCCTTTTCCTCCGCTGTCAACAGCATGTGATAACAGGTTATTTTGTGGTGGTGTGGATGGAATGCAGTGTGTATCTCTGTGTGTAAAATAGCTGAGTGCATTGTAAATTAAAAATATAGAGTGACACAGTTACTATAAAAAGATTTAAAATTGGTACTGTACCTTTTGGGCAGTGGAGTTTCAAAATCAGCCCCCCATGGTATGGAAGGATTCATAATACTCTTTTGAGGAGTGAAAATTAATGGAGAGAAGAACATTCCTCTGGCCAGTAAGTTTGGCTTGAAGTTCTCTGTTAGCTAGTTTTTAAAAGGTTGCTGGCATATTCTCCTCAATGTGTAGACTATATCAGATACATATAACTGATATGCATGATTGTGATAGTGCAGCAAGCTAGTACTATTGCATCTACAGATGAAACCACAGTTCCATATTTGAGACTCCCTTCTTTCACTCTATTATTCTAACCATTGTGGTCATAGTTTTAAGACTGAAGTTGTTCTTTATGACACATCAGAAACCTTATTATAGCGAAGGAAAAAATGGCATTTTTCTAGGAATTTATGAATTAAGAGTGAAGTGGTTGGAGGAGCATGTTCTTCATCTGGATAGAGAACTCTTGTGCTGTCAAAAGCTGGCTCACTGATTCAAGATTGACTTCAACAGTTGTCAGAATTATTCATCATATGGTAGTAGTATGCATACTGAAATAATTTATGAGATGGCGCCTGCTTTCATTCTAGTGAGAAAAAATAAAATATTTACAATATTTGAAAAACTCACTACAGAATACTGTGCAAGCTAGACGGAATTTGTTAAAATAGTACTTGATAACACAGTAATTGCTTCAGTTTCTAATACATTTCTTTTGTGGCTTTAAATTATTGCCTTGAAATGCAAGCAAAGCCTTCAAACAAAAGACAAAGACTACTGCTGTGCCTGTTTATGGACACAAAGTCTGGAAAATAACTGGGCACCATATTGTGAGCTAAAGAGTATCCCAGAATATTTTGGACCCTAAGCAGTGCTGATCTGGTGACGTCCCAGTCTTGCCTTCTGTGCTGACCTATTCTTTTCTTCCTCCCCCGCTTCCCGGTCATGTATCATCTGCCTACTGATATTCTCTGGTGACCCCTGGTACTCCTGATAGCAATCTCTGTCCCTGCGTTACTTCAGCTATTGAATTTGTTGGGACTTACTTTTGTGCAGATGTGTAGAGAACTGCACTGAATCATTAGTTGTATTTTTTTTTAAAAAAAAAAACCCACTGGCTTCAAAAGCTCTCATTATTCCTATAAACAATTCTTATTTTCTCACTTGTTGGGCCATGGGAATTGTTGCTGTCATCTTCCTCTCAGCAGGCTGTCTATGAAAATGATTTTGGAGGTCTTGAGTAAATAACATGAATGGAATTATTTAACATCTCTGAAGCCATCAGAAAAAATCTCAAGAGGCTTTCATTGCCTCAGTTTTCAAGCAGCTATTTCCATTTCCTTGTCATACCTTATGAGAACGCTTATGTGTTTGCAAGCTGTTAGGGGCACTATATAGCCCCCACAAGTATATTCATTTGTTCACTGTGATTGATCAAAATGTTATACTGATACTTCCCAACATGTTATTTTGAGCTAAGTAATTAAGAGAGTACTTCACATCAGCAGGTTAATACTCCCAGTACTAACATGCAAATGCTTGGGGAGGTTCAAATTTGATTGTAGGAACAGTGCTGGGGAAGGGATGGATAACATTTTCCAGGGAGCATTTTTTTTAACCAATCAGAATTGCTCCTGCCCAAGATGTTTTTCTAGCAGTGTAGAGAAAGCTATGCATATAGATATATAAGCACTACATATTTTCCTCACTCCTGGTGGAAAAGCAACCAGTGAACAGTTTCATGTGCAAGTGGCTCAGGTGGAATGGGTTAAGCCTTCCTCTCTCTGTACATTTCACTGTGTGTGCTGCTATGTCCCTCCCCAAGCCATTCTGGGCCTGGGACTGAAGCAGTGGTTGCCTTCTTCATTACTTCCAGTTGTATATAAAGGACTCTCCTCATCCTAAAATGACTCAGTGACAGCTCAAAGCATGGTGAATTTGCTCCCACCTCTAAGAGAGTTTTGAGGGCAAAAAATCTGATTTTTGATGGGGGGGTATATAGAAGTGTTGCCTCCTGAGGTCTTGGGGGGGGTCAGTGACAGCTAATCTCTGACAGCTACCCACCCCTGGTGTAAAATCTAGAATGTCAAGAGATGCATTACAGATCTCCTATGTTAAATATAGTTCAACCCGGAGTTGTGCAGAATCAGAAAAAGGGAAACTTAAATTATTGAGAATATGTTTTTTTGTTTAGTGCTCTTAGATAATAAATACAGTCTGATATTAAGGTAATCATCTAATACCACATCCATGTTATAAAAGAGATTTAAAGCTGAATCCTGACTAAAATTAAGATTATATCAGCCTTAAATGCCTTAAAATTCTGCTGTAAAAAGTAACCATGCTTTAAGGAAGTACTACTCCTTTTCTTTTCTTTTCTTTTCTTTTCTTTTCTTTTCTTTTCTTTTCTTTTCTTTGTTTTGTTGACCCTAATATTACCTTTCTGATTTAGAATAACAAGTTATTGATTTTGAAAACCAAAGCTTGATTTGAGCTTCTGAGCTCACTGCAGCTCCCTTAAACTATTGACCACTCTTACTACTTGGGAAGATTTAAGGTTAGCAGAGGTTCTGTTATTACAGTTATTTTCATACTAATCAACCATATTTAGTTTATATATGATTTGTGGAATCAGTGGGTTTTTTAATGTTTGCCTGTAAGATTTGATTCCTTAATGCCTTAAAAGAAACCTAAAATTATATCAGGAATCATAGTTTGGTTGCTGAGTACCAAATATATTTAAAGTAATGTTGATTTTAAGTTCTTTTAGGCATATGTATATTTCTGTTTATGTATTAAAGGCAGTAGTTTGAGGTGGAAACCCCGTATTTTTACTGTATGTTTGAATTTCTGATACTGCAAGCATTTGCTTTGACTCTGAGAACTGTGAACTATGGACAAAGATATATAAAGTCTAGATTTAGCATGTTTAAAAATTGTAACAAATTTGTACCCCTTTTATTAGCCTTTTACCCTTTTACCCTTAGCCGTGTTTTTCAGTCTGAAAGATAGTCGAGATCTGTGGTTGGCTTTTCAACCTCTTGGGTCTCTCTCTTTTTTTTTTTAATGAGGATGATTTGGATTGGGAGCAGACCCATTGTGGGGAGCCCCTCCAGTTTTCCTGATATACATTCTCACTATCATCCCACTTTGTTCGCCCATTGCTATTAGGGAATACCAGCAAATACACTAACCCAACTGGTGCTTTCAAAGAGAACTAAAATAGGGCTTGCCAGAGTTCTTCCTGAAACCAGGGGGGAGAGATGGAAGAAATGAAGTGATGTGGCTGGCAGTAGGATTGTCAGGTCAATAGTATCCAATTCTGTGACAAATTTAGGGCAAAAACCTAGCATGTGAATGGGCCCTTGTGATCTCAAAGGGGATAGATCAATGTGATGTCACAGAGGTGGGACAAGAAGAGGTTGAGAAGTAGGCCAGATAGCTTTCTGGGTTAGCTGATTGCAGAAATGGGAGTCTGAGCAATCTGGTTAAATAAGCCTAGAATTTGGGTAAAATCAAGCTGATCAGGTAATATGGCAACCCAGAACACAAAAGGAATTCTGTTTTTCATTGACCGGACTAGCAGCAGAATGCTCCATTTGCTGCAGAAGTTTTCAACATTCCCACTTGAACTCTCACCTTATCCGACCTTACTTTACTTCACATAGAGAGTTTTTCCAGGCCCCCTGATGCTACTAGGGTTTGTGTGGAGATTTCACAGCCAAACTTCAAGGAGTTCTACCTGCCCTTGGCCCTGTAGTGCTGCTGTTGGGTCTTGTACAACAAAAAGTCTCACTGTCACACCACTCATGCTCCACTCTCCACCTTGCTTCAAATGTCACAGTGTCTGCACCCACTTCCCTTCTCTCTTGGCTTTTTACTGCACAGAAGCAACACATGCACAAGTATCTTTGTGTTGAGCTAGAGAGCTGCGGAGTAGAGATAAATTGCCATACTTTAAAGCTACCTCACATGGAAAAACCCAGTTTTCTCTTCCTCTGGTATCAATTTCCCCGAGATTTATTTTCCTATCTTGGACATCCAGAGAAACACAGTAATTCCCTGAGACTTCAACCAGGGCCCTGAGACCTTAAAACCTCCAGTGGACATTCCCATAGCTTTCCTGTCTTTCTGGGGCCTCTATGCCTAGCTTTGCAGCCATGGATCTGCTTTGCTCAACTTCTGCTACTGGTAAGAGAATGGCATCTGCCTGTGCCTGCTATAGAATCTTCTTCTTCCCAGGAACTTACCAGTGTTGATATAAGTATGCAGTGTTTTGTGCACATTTATACATATGTTTGGAGCCATCTGCCTTACAGAGGCACTCAGTATATAAGGCAAAGTGAAGAACATTTCTTTAAGAGAAAGAAATTAAGAGAATGATATTAAGCAGGGACATTTTAAGCAAATGCTATTATGATGGTTGGCACTGGAGATAGAGAACTTTTAAAATTAATGTATGATGAAATAAAATTATATCTTCCAGTAAGATTATGCCTTCTGGCAATCTAAAGTGTGCTTGAAATATCAGAAATGTGACAGCATTGAAAAAGAGCACATTTAGTCGAGGAGAAGTGTGGCATAGCACAAATCTTGTGTACCTGGTGATAAGTACTGTTTTACACACTGATTCTGCACAGTCATGTAAAAAGGTATAGTGCATGGAGCTTTAACACGTAATCAGACTTTTATGCGCTTCATCTGACTGCTCTTCATGCATAAATCATAGTTAACCTGAGAGCATTTCTTAGAAAGCAGAGGCTGTCACTGCCTTCCGTCACAGAATCATTTAGGAAGCTGGGGAGCTTAAATAATTTTTAAAAGCAAAACCTAAATCTTGTAATTAGGAAATCCTGCTCATTTTGTAGGGATGCAGTTGTTTCACCCAGAATGATGTTGTAAGCCTACATATTGCTATTGCTAATAGCAAGCATTTTAAAAATTCCTCTCCTAGTGGTACTCTAATTAATAGGTAAAGAAAGCACACAAGTTTATATAAATTCACAGAAGATAAGGCTATCAATCATAAGGCTATATATTACCTCCAGGTTTAGAAGCAGTATGCTTATACATAACAGCTGCAGGGGAACACTAATTGGAAAATGTTATTGTACTTGTGTCCTTCTTATGTCCTTTCCATACCATCTGGTTGGCATTGTGAGAACAGAATGCTGGAGTAGATAAGCCTTTGGCCTGACTCAATATGCCTCTTCTTGTGTTCTTACGGTGAAATGGAAAGACAGTTGACATCTGTAGACCTTTAGCCATGTGTCTGAGAAAATTTTCAGACCTCTTGTAGTAGGCATAATACACAGGTAGACGAGTTAGTTCTTTTCAATAGAAAGTTCACAGTCAGTTGTTCTGGAAAACGCATCGTTTGGATTTGATCATGGTTATGATCATGCTGTGAAGATATACTTCTGCGTACAAGATGACACAAGTGTTACTCTGTTCCAGTAGTCGGCAGAGTGGAGCCCGCAGGCAACATGCAGCCCCAGACCTTGCTTTTGTGGCCTCTGAAGCCCCTTGAACACCACAGTTTTAAAAAAATATCTGTGTGATTCTTGGGCTGTTTTTGCCTGAAAACTGTGCAGCAAGTTCTTCAAACATGTGCAAACACACAAACACTTCCACCTCACCCTCACTTCTCTTATAATTGCCCACTGCCCATATAACTCCATTTTCCTCTGTAGATCTTCTCAAAATAGGGACAAGAAATGATGCAGTGTCACTTCTGGTCAGTTGTTTGAGAGGGACTACAAAAGAAAACAGGCAGCCCATGGGAGAGCTGTAGGGCAAAATTTGTCCCTGCCTCCTATACAGTGGCCTACTCCTGCTCTGTTCTTTCTGCTCGGCAGCATAAATGTCTTTGCCTCAGAACCTGAAGTGCATCGTCACTCTGATCATGAAATGTCTGTGATTTTAAGGTTCTTTAATTCCTTGTTTCCATGTGGTTTGCCCATTAAGGTTCATAGAGAGCAGTGGCACTAAAGGTCATTTTGTGCCCTTTTATCCAGGTAATGTTTGGAGAAGGCCCTACAATTATATGTAACAGGGTCGGTACTGGACCAATTAGTATGAAACCCACTGTGGGCTCCTTTACTGGCAAGATGTGTCAAATCAGAAAAAAAACCTTAAACCAAACAGGAAATGGTTGTTTGAAAGGGATTTTTCTAATTTACTGCTAAAAATTGATGGCAAACTCCAAAAACTCAATAAGACAAAGGTAAAATGTTTTTTTTTAAAGGCTTTTAGCAAGTTGCCATTGAAACTTGGCATTGTGATTTCCTGAGGGATATTGGCAGTGTGGTTTTCTGGAAGCTTCCATGCCTTCCCAAATGACTATATGTTGGCTACACTAAGCTGTAAGGAGTGGATGTTCTCTCAATATTACTAGTTTCCATTACTGCAGAAAACAGTCTAGGTACTATACAGAAGTCATTAAGGAGAACTCTGACTAGTTTTGCATGTTTTTTCATCAAGTTGTAAGAGATTGAAATCTTTGGAAGCAAGTTGACTAAAGTGCCTGTATTCTGAAGCCACAGAAAGGAAAGATACTGATTTCTTTTTAGTTAAGGAGGAATGGGTCCCCGCAGGGGACTGGCACTTCGTCAGTTTTCAAATGAAGATCTTCAGGTAAGACACTTGTAAAGCAACCATCTGCAATATCTTGCCCATAGTACAATCAACACTGATGTGTTGGCCATGGTGAACTTTAGACTCAGAAAGCTTCAGGAGGTCTGCCTTGTTGGTTTTGCCACATCACTATAGAGTACATAGGTCCTAGATCAAGTTTGTTGATCCAGGAAGGAACAATTGAATCTTAACTTACATTTTCTTGCATTTATTTAAAAATGTCTTCTATGTATGGAAAATGAGTTTATGAGAACGTTATTCCTGTAACCTTAATATGTTCTTAAATATGTTTTGGCAGTGCCCTATAGTATAATCAGTATTTCCATCACATCATTATGTAATCAGTCATTTAATTTTCCTTTAGTGATTAACCTTCCTCTTTCCACCTGTAGATCTTAACAATAAAATTAAGAAATGTACCTGCACTGGAAGTAAATTTGGGAATATTTTTATTTTGCTTTATCTGAAGCTTACAATACAGTGTTACCAAAGAAACATTTGTTAG
This sequence comes from Ctenosaura bakeri, assembly GCA_948474755.1. NCBI lineage: Eukaryota > Metazoa > Chordata > Lepidosauria > Squamata > Iguanidae > Ctenosaura > Ctenosaura bakeri. The sequence continues at coordinate 51,932 of CAOLHI010004607.1, read as the reverse complement.
AAGCGGGGTTGTGGGGCTTTTTCATACAGAATTTATCTGTTTATACAATTTTGGAATTCTGGAGATTAAGTATGGTGAATGAAAAATCAACTTCACATTTTCTATACATCAGATTATCTTTCAAGGAGGATGGACTGGTCACATATAGGACAAGTATATAATTATATATAATAATAAAATAGTTAAGTACTTCATATAACAAGATGTTAATCTCTGTGTTAAGATGAAATGTATGTTCATTTTTCCTCTGTCTGCTTTTCATGCTTTTCATGTAGAATTAATCTCAGAGTATGATCAAAGCTTTCTCCTTTGTTCAGTACTACATTAGCTAATTTGACTTTTGCCAGGCCGTATCCTACTTCCTACTAAAAGTAATTCATAAACTGATATAAGGAATATGCCAAAACATTTAAGAATTATAGAATGGAAATACAGTAGGCCCTCCACATTCATGAGGAATACGTGCACAGAAGCCCCGTGAATGTAAAAAAACAACAACCCACGAATAATGCCTCCTCCCCAGTGAGCATGTCCCCTCCCTCATTCTTTCAGCTGCTGCCATCTGGGGAAAAGACAGAAGAGTGCAGGGGGAAAACACCTTCTGCTTGTTGCCCTCGCACCCTGCCTTGTTTTTGTGCTCTTGCTTGGGCCACAAGCAGGACAGTGAAGAAGGAAGGTTTTCCCCTGTGCTCTCCTACCTGCCGCTCACACTCTCTTCCTTTTCCCCATGCACTTGGATGGGATGGATAGGGGAGTACAGGGAGCAAAGATCTTCCTCTCTGCACCCTCCTACCTGCCACTGCCAGCCAGATGGTGCAGGATGTTACCCTGTCTGGTGGAGGGTCCCTTAGGGGGATTCCTGACGCTTGTCAGAATTATCACTTGTGGGGAAAATTAGCTAAATACTGCTGTAGCAATACAAAGAGGGCAGGGTATCTCAATGGGATCTTAAGCCCAGCTTTATGGAGTCAGATCACAGAGAATTAGGCTAACTTTCAGTATTTTGTTGGAAAAGATGTCAAAATCCACACAAGTACACTGTTGCATTCACTCACACAAGCATACAATTGCTATAGAAATTTGAAAAGAGGTGAAAATTAAGAGGCATAGGGGTTTTGGGTAATACTACCTAATGAGAAATCCTGAAGACATGAGTTGAAACCTGCTCAGTGCAACCACTGAGGGGAGGTCTTCAGAAAAACAGACAGCGTGGGGATCTCTCTTCTCTGGGAGCTCCGAAGAGCGATACGGAAAAAAAGGCATCTAGTTATAGGGAAAAACATGCAAGGTGGGGGACAGACCATTTCGTGGGAAAGACTAGATGGCTAGATTTTATGAAGATAGATTTCAGCTTTGTAGGATAAAGAAAATATAGCCAGGCACCTTTGTAGTTCCCAGAAGATTGTTATCTCGTCCAAGGTGTAACATTCCTGGCTGTTTGGAATGTTAATTTGATCCCAGAGACTTCTCGTCTCCTGTTGGTGCTATTATTGCTGGAAGTCCATTTAAATGGTCTGAGATTCACCTAGGATACATGACAGGAACAAGTGCTAATGTTAACCTTTGATCTGTTTCCCATAGCTCAGCTGCCTACGTGTCCCTCCAGTAGACCTGTATGGCTCATTATATTTAATATAAAGAATTATGTTCCCCAGGGCGGGGTCTACAAGGTCGGGTAATGGGCGACGGGTAGGACAGTGCAGAAGAGACAAGATCTTCCTCTCTTTACTCTCCTGCTGCCCACTGCCAGTGCAGTTGTGCAGGTGATGGGCATGAGAAGTTCAAGAGAGGAAGATCTTCCTCTTTTACTCTCCTGCCACAGCTCCCAGCACGATCATGCAGGCAAAGAGTGAGACAGTGCAGGAGAGGCAAGATCTTCCTCTCTGTAGTCTCCTGCAGGCGTCTGTGCATGGGCCCATGCCAGGGATGGGAAAGAGAATCCAAGGAAGGGACGATCTCCCTGCCTGCACGCTACTGCTGCTAGTGCCAGCGTGCCCCTGCCAGCATGGGTGCAGGGTGAGTACAAGGGAGTGAAGATCTTTCTACTTTCTTGCTCCTGAGTAAAGGCCAAGGAATGGGAGGGGTAGAATGGGGGGAAGCAAGCGGGCACAGCGAATAATCAAATTTGCAAAAGTGAAACCCGCAGATGTGGAGGGCCTATTGTATACTGTTGGGTGCTTTATGTTACACTATGTTACATTGTAAAGTTGACTTTTAAGAGGTGTTGTAATATATACTTTAAAAGTATCTGCATTGAGACAGGTATGAAGAAAAACATAATGTCAGGTTGTTAAGTATTAAGGGGTTGTTGTGTAATTTATTTTAGTCTTTAACGTTGTACTTACATGTCTAAAATCTGCCTGAACACCATTTTGATAATGGACCTTATATCTGAGATATAGCCTGCCTGGTATCTGTACAGTAGTTTTGGACAGAAGAACGTGAAGGGCTCTGATGCTGTCAAGTGTATATGGATGCTTGGAGGCAAATTTTCTATATGTCTGTGTCCATACTATCTATTTAGCCACCCATGCATTCAGGCAAATTGCTGAACAGAACTCTAGTCAAAGCTGCTTTAGCAAATCCTGTGAACAGCAATGTTTTTGAAGGTTTTGAGACCCAATCCCCCTGCCTTGACTGATAACTTGAATTCAAATAGGGACCAGTGCAGATGTTAAAGAGGTTTTGAAATTAAATAAGATAAACTGTAGCTGGGAATCTGCTGTAAATGCCAAAACATTTTCTATGGTTAGGTTAGTCTCTCTCAGCAACTCTCTAGCAACCATTGATTTAATAGGATATATCAGTGGTGTCCCTCATTCTAAGCCTTTGCAGAATAACATTATTCTAAATTACAAGACTTAAAGAGATTCTGTTTTTCAAGCACATGTTGTACATGATGATTATAGGGTATATGTCTTGGTATGAGGAAAACAGGATAGAATTAACAGTGCTCCCTTGGTGTCAACAGTAAAATATCCTCCTATTTTGCCATCTGCCAAGTGGATAAGAGCAAAATGTCAATGTCTCTCTCACCCTTGATAATTGCAGCACTATCAAACTCTTTGTGGACTTCTGCCAAGTGTTCAGAGAGACAGTGAAGCTAGCCTGTTCTGTTTTTTAAAAAAAATACTGCCATGAGCAACAGGAGCAGCTGTGTTTTGGCATCAGTGTGTCCCTCAACTTTGTCTTTCTAAAAAAAAAAAGAAGTGACGAATTCTTGGAATTTTGAACAGCTAATTTGATTTCTCCAGCAGTATGATTGCAGGAATGTTGTATTCTAGCCAGTAATCATTAAACTCAGATATATTCCAAATAAGATAAGCGTGATGATCAAACACATTAGGAAAGAACACTTCTGTGGGTTAGGGGAGGTGGAGGATTTCCTTACATTTGCATTCTGAAAAGTTTAGGGCTGATAACAACAATCGCAGTGACCAAGCCAATATTAGCAGAGCCAGAATGAGAAGCTGATGGGACATACATTGGCAGTTGCACATTCACTGGAAGGAAATTGAGTACCAAAAATGTTACTCTGAATCATGATTGAGGTTTCATACTAGTGAATAATAGCTACTGAGTAGGGATATGGGGACACAGTGGTTGGACTGGAAATTCATGAATTTGACTCATAGTTTGAAGAGAAATAGTTTCATGAAGTGTTCTCTCCACAACCTTGATATTTCCAATTTATTTTGCAGCATTTTTATATGAGATAAGTCCTTTTGGACTCAGTGGATTATCTTCTGATTAAACATGCATTGAGTTGCCCTGTAGCTCTGCTAGTCCCACAAGTACCATCAAAGAAGTGGTAGGGGTCTGCTTTTAAAATAAAACAATTCTGAGGGAGTTGAGGGTTGTGATATATTCATTTAAAAGAAAAGAAAAGAAAGGAAATCTAAACATTAAAAGGTCCCATCCCCCAGTATTTCACGTTTAATAGGGTTACACAGAATAGCATGCTGTCACTTTATAATTTTAACAAGCTTGGTTCAAGCTCTCCCCCTTTTTTGAAGGGCAGACACTCTACCTCCTGCATAAATTGAGTGGTGAGGCATGATCCACCCACTTTGTAAAAAAATATGGTTCTAGTGGCACCTTGTGAGTGGCAATAGGGTAACCTTTTTGAATCTTCTATGTTATGGCAGTAATGTTTTTGAATTGTTCATAATTCAGAATATACCCCAGAACAGGGTTTTGTAGCAAAAGAAAAAGGCAGCCACTCCAATTTTCTCCCACCTTCCCAAATTTAACTTTGCCTTTCCCCAAATTTATAGTTGCAAAAAAGCAGCCAGTTTTGAGGTGAGTGAAATGGTCCTTCTCAGTATGATAAAGCCTTGGAAGTGGAGAGTTGGGATACAGGACTGCAGCATGCTGGAATGGGAGCTTTAACTCTTCCCTCCCTAGAAATAATCCTGAAAGAAATGCTGTCTCTTAATTGCTCACATGTTCATATGCTCACTGATTTCTAGTTTTGCTACAATATTACAATCTGACAATGTCAGGGGGCCATAAGGGCTAAAAAGCTGGGGATGGGCACAGAATTTGACCTGTTGTTTTGGGCCATCAATCTGGCTTTGAATTAAGGATCTCTGAAGAGTTCTTTTACTGCAGCCTCTAGCTTTTAGTAAAATGCAAATTCCAATACAATGTATGAATGAAAATAATATTTCCTGTTATTCATTTCCAGGTCAAAAATGATTTTCCCTATATTTGGAAAATCTATTTGGGAGGAATAACACACTGGCAAGAATTTTGTGCAGTTTTCACCTAGTATGTGCAAATCCAAAAGTTTTCTAGAAAATTATTTTGTACAGAAATACCAAGTGTTTTTGGTGCAGAGTATGGTTTTCTTGCAAAAATAACACATTTTTCATGCAAAAGCCAAACAAACCCCTGATCAAGATACTGCCTTGTCAAATATAGCTATGATGATGGAGCTCCAGCTTCATAGCTACATCTGATGATTCGACCCCTGAATCCCATCTTAGAAGCTGGGCAGCTGCATTAACTGAATGCTTTCTGAGATACTAAAGAATGGGGTGCTGAACAATGATGTGTTCTGCCAGTGAGGTGTGAAAAGCACCAGCAGGGCCCCTTATGGGGTCTTGTCTCAACTGTTATTCACATTGCACCTTTCTGGCTGCAAGAGGGTGGACATGTCATCCTTCACTGTCCCAGCCCACTGTCCCAGCCCACAGCATTACTTTTCACATTCTGTCTTCCTGGCATGTGGGGAGTAGATATATCATCCCTTAGTGCCCCCCTCTCAACCACTGTGCAAAATTATTTATTTTTGCATATAAAATCTTGCCTGCATAAAAACCCATGTGACTATCTGGAAACGGTGTTTCTAATAGAAAAAAACAACCACACGTTTTTCTGAACAAAAACACTGTTTTCATGCTCCCCATATGTATTTCTGTACAGAATAATTTTCCAAAACACTTTGGAGTCTACAAATACCATACAACAACTGTTAGGAAATATTTGATTTCTCCCACAATGGAGAAGAATTATGGAAATTTATGGCATGTATTTTCACCCCAAATGCAGTTTGTGCTTGTGGTGTATGTGCAACAGAACTTGTCAGTTTTAAAAAAAATGTAGGAGAATATTATACTTTATTCTCTGTCAATATGTAGATTTCCTGTGCCAACTTATCCTCTTCCTCAGTGCTTTTTACTATTCTGTTATCAAAGAACAGACACCTTTTCATTAATGGCCATAGCCTGGAAAGTACCTTCAGAGGTGAACTGGGGACACACAAGCAGTCAATTGATTTTGAAGGATTGATTTTATACTTGCAACTATCTTGGAAGCAAGCATGGCAGAATATTGAAGCTGGCTTAATACATAGATCCTTTATCTGATACCTGTCAGATTTTTTGAACTACAGTGTCCATTATCTTTAGCCAACCTACTAAATCCAATCCCAATGAAAGTAAACCCATTAGTTCAATGGGAACTTGGTCTGTAAGTCACTTCTATATCATTGCATCACAGGTGGAGTGTACCAGATTATGGTAGCCTAGGACAGAGGACTCCTCAGTTAACCCCCAGTTCTTCTTCGTGGTCTCTGTGCCTCATACATTAGGAGCTTTTGCACCTGCGCGGTAGTGTACGGAAAATTCTAGAGCTTAGTAGCTTGGCGGGAACCCCTCCCCCATGCCGGTACTGCGCATGCTCAGCCCGCCGAGCAACGGTCACTCTTCAGTTCTTTCTTGTCCGCCATAGCGTACAGAAGGTTCTTTAGTGGCTTGTGCCTTTTTCGTCTTTTTCCTGGCTTTTGACCTCGACTTCTCGGTTTTCTGGCATTATGGACTTGGATTGTGGACTGTGTTTGGTATTCCGACCCCTCTTCTCCCTGTCGTCGTCTCTTTTCTCTTCGTCTCTGTGACTCTTCTTCACCGCCGTCGAACTGTCTTCTCCGTCCCGGACGCTCGGTCTATGTCGGCCCTGTTCAAAAAGTGCGTATCCTGTGGTCGGAAGGTCGCTCTATCCAACAAGCATCGCCAGTGTCTCTTCTGCTTAGGTGAGACTCACAACGTGCAAGCCTGTCCAGTTTGTCAGGAGTTTACCCACCAAACCCTCCGCAACCGCTTGGCAAGGCTCAAGTCTCACTGTTGGGAGGAGTCCTTGCGAGCAAGGGACGAGGCACCCGTTGTGATGTCGGAGAAGGCGAAATCGGCGACTGTTACACTGTCGGCGGTGGCGGCTGCTGCGCCGTCCACCTCGTCGGTACCGGGCTTGGTACGGATGTTGAAGCTGCCGAAGATCCCGAAGCTCTCCGCAGCCCAGACTCAGGAGACACCTGCAGGCTCGCAGGCTTTGACTTCTTCCAGGCCTCTAACAGCGGCCCAATGAAAACGTCCATCTTCTCAGGACATCAAGGAGAAAGAGAAGAAGAGGAAGAAGAAGGAGAAGGAGAAGAGGCGCTCGCCTCTTAAGGAAACCCGCCCTCGGACATCTCTGCCGACCCTGCTCGCTGAGGAAACGGCAGAGCAGTCGGACCCACAGGAGGTCCTTGAGGTGTCAGACGAGGAGCCAGCCATGGAGGCCGTGCACCCAGAACCGACCAAACTAGCGGTTATGGGTACCCCGCTGAGTCACCGCGAGGTGGTAGACCGCTGGGAGGAGGCTGCGGCCAGACATTGGCCCTTGCCAAGCCAGCGGCCAGCCTCTTGGAGGAGCCAATCCCGCTCTCGGTCCCACTCTCCCAAACAGAGAGTCAGGCCTCCATCTCCTCACCATCGGGAGATGTGCCTAGATAGGGCCCACTGTCGGGACTCGGTGTTTACCTCTGCCTCCTACCTCGGTAGGTACAGCCGGGAGCACCTCTGGCGTGAGTACCCTGGGTCATATCACTCCTATTCCCCTTCATACAGGGATAGGTACCATGCTGACCCACGGTACTGGTCACCTCAGCGTCGATCCCGTTCACCATCGAGTGAAGCGCATCGCCGTTATGAGAAGCTGCCTGTAGGATCGCCCTCCCGCATTATCGGAGGTCTAGAGACCCTCACCTCGTTACAGGGCAGTGTCACCGCCGCCAAGGGTGACATCGACCACGACTCGTGCTGTGTTGGATACTACCACGACACAGGCCCGGGATCCAACCACCTCGACCACGCAGGCGGCCCACCCTCGACCCTTGACAGTGCCCGCTAAGGTGCCGCCAACCATGACCACGACATCGTCCGCGATACCGGGGACGACGGTGACTCCATCGCCTGCCCCGATAGCGGAGAAAACGATGGAGAGGTCCCCGTCTCCCTCCTCTCAATCCTACGAGACGGAGTCGGACTTGGAAGACTCTACACCGTCTTCCCATGAATCTCCTCCACTGGTCTTTGGAGAGCCGGGCCTGGATTCCGCACCAGAGGATGTCCAACAGTTCTCCGCGATCCTCCTCCGCATGGCCACAGTGTTGGGCTTGAAGGTTGCAGACCCGGCCCCAGTGGCACCGGACTCCGTCTTCCAATATCTCGAGACACGCCCACCATCCACCGCGCTGCTGCCCTTCTTCCCTACACTTTTGGATGCCTTGAAACATCCATGGCCTAACCAGCCTCGGCCCAACCTATACCGCACAGGTTGGAGCATCTATATAAGACACAAAAGGAGAATGCGGAATTCCTTTTTAGCCACTCAGTCCTGAACTCAATTGTGGTGGAGTCGGCCCAGACCAAAGGCGGTAACAGGCCACACACGACCGCGCCGGACCGTGAAGGCCGGAAACTTGACAACTTCGGATGAAGGTTTTATTCTGCATCCTCTCTGGTGGTTAGAGTACTCAACACCATGGCCTGCCTTGCCGCTTACCACAGGAACGTCCTAGACCGGCTCACTCCGTTCCTGGCAGATCTTCCTGATGAATCCCGAGCAAGCGCCACTCAATTATATAATGAGGTGGTTGTGCTTGTGACTCAGCAGCTCACCTCCTCGAGGCACGCCGTGGAGGCTACCTCGAGGGTGATGGTCGGATCAGTTGCCCTTCAACGACATGCATGGCTACAGTCAGGGCTACAGGAGGACAGCCGCAAGAGGATGGAAGACCTCCTCTTTGATGGCCAGGGGCTCTTCCACTCCTCTACTGACAAGGCCATGGACCAAATCATCAAGGCCCGACTAACGGCTAAAAAGATGGGCATCAACCAACTGCAACCTCGCCGCAGTTTCGGCTCACGTCCGTTGTGGCGTAGGTCCTCCTCCTCCACATATCAACAGTCCACGTGTTTGACTGCTTCCCGGCCTTCTACTTCATCCACCACTCGAAGACCTCTTCGGAGACACCCATCTTCTTCCAAGAAGACTTTGTCCCCGGTTTTGACCGCCTCCGCAGGTCACCACCGATACCATCGTTCAGCTTGCCAGCATCCCTGGAAGATCGACCGAGCTTGGCCAGACACCTCGCCGAGTGGCGGAGAGCCACCACAGACTCTTGGGTGCTTACCATCGTCCGTCTTGGCTACACCATAGAGTTTCAAAGTATACCACCGCGAGGTGTCTATTACTCCACCCCGGCCAGCTCAGTCCTGCTGGAAGAGATCCAGTCCCTCTGCAAAAAGGGGCAATCGAGGAACTCCTGCCCTCAGCCAAGTTCACCGGCTTCTTCTCTCGGTACTTTACGGTACCGAAGGCGGATGGAACCCTGCAGCCCATCCTAGACCTCAGAGGAGTGAACAACTTCAACCCCAAGAGGTTCAAGATGCTCACGCTGCCCTCGATCATGCCCTTCCTCTGTCGAGGGGACTGGTTCGCCTCCATCGATCTTTGGGATGCTTACTTCCACATCGCCATTCGTCCGCAGCATCGTTGATACCTGCAGTTCGCGGTCGACGACACCTGCTACCAGTACAAGGTGTTGCCTTTCGGACTTTCCACCACACAAAGAGCCTTCACCAAATGCATGGCCCCAGTGGTATCATACCTGCGGACGAAGGGCGTCTCTGTCTACCCCTACCTGGATGATTGGCTCTTGGTGGCATCCTGCAGACAGAAACTGTACAGGGACATACATTGGACACTCATTCTTCTCACCCGTCTTGGACTTCGGGTCAACCTGAAGAAGTCCGACCTTGAGCCCTCAAGGGTCCTCGATTTCATAGGGGCGACCCTGGACTCGGTATCGGCAAGGGCGTACCTACCAATGGACCAGGTGTGAATGCTCCGCTAGGCGGCGTTGAGCGTTTTCCATGCCCCGACAGTGACAGCGAGGAGAATTCAGCAACTCCTCGGTTACATGTCCTCCACAACTGCCATGACTTACCTCTCCAGGCTGCGCGCACGACCACTCCAGCACTGGTTCGTACGAGTTTTCAACCCACTTCTAGATGATCAGAGATGTCTACTCCACCTGCCTCATCACGTGCATCAGTCCCTACTCTGGTGGTGGTCCTACAGCCACCTCCTGACGGGTATGCCATTCCAGGAGGAGAACCCGACAGTCACGGTAACGACAGATGCCTCCCTCTTCAGGTGGGGAGCGCACTGCGACAACCTCAAAGTCCCCGGCCGGTGGATCGACTACGAGACTGCTCTTCACATCAACGCCCTCGAGCTCCTGGCCATCTGGAAGGCTTTGAGAGCCTTTCGACACCTCGTTACCGGCCGTACGGTGCTGATCTTCACGGACAACACGACGGCGGTCTGTTATGTCAGCAGACAGGGAGGGACTCATTCGACTACCCTCCTCAATATAGCCCTCAACCTATGGGACTGGTGCGTCTCTCTCAGAATCCATCCAGTGGTGGTTCACCTGGCCGGGCAGGAGAACACCACAGCAGACGCACTCAGCAGGGACACCTCATCCCACCACGAGTGGTCCCTTTCCAGCGAGGCATTCCAGATGGTTCGAGATCGATGGGGCGAGCCGGAGATCGACCTCTTCACTACCAGCAAGAACGCGAAGTGTCGTCAATACTGCTCGAGGGCCGGCCGGGATCGCCACTCCATCAGTGATGCCTTCCAGTTCGGGTGGAACGAGGGTCTCCTCTACGCGTTCCCTCCGTTTCCCCTCCTGAGCCGAGTGATATTGAAGATCCTTGCAGACCGAGCCGATGTCATCCTCGTCGCCCTGTACTGGCCGAGGCAGCATTGGTTTGCCCCCCTGCTCAAGGCTGCTTGGGGGTGGATCCTTCAGTTCCTGATGACACTAGACCTCCTCTCGCACTCCAGTGGCCTTGTGCTTCATCCAGACTTACCACTCCTGGCCCCCCATGCTTGGAGGATATCGCCATAGCCAACCCTGTCATCGGGAACATCTTGACCATGGCTAGGAAGCAATCGACACGCCGCAACTACCACTACAAGTGGAGGCGTTTCGTCACCTTTGCGGAAACGCGACGGGAGCCTGTGTTGCCTGCAAACCTGCAGACGGTGCTCCACTTCCTTCTACATCTCCGCGAACAGGGCTTAGCCTTCTCTTCCCTGAAGGTTTACCTCGCCGCTATCGTGGCTTACCAACCTCCACGATTGCCATCAGCGGCCTTCTTCCGCGACGGTACCGTAAAGCAGTTTTTGAAGGTCCTCCAGCATCTCTATCCACCGGTATTGCCACTGTTGCCACCGTGGTCACTCTCTTTGGTGCTGCCGCAGCTGACGAGACCGCCCTTCGAACTCATGGCGACCGCAGATGACAGGCTGCTCTCCATAAAAATTGCCTTCTTGGTAGCTATCACTATGCCGGACGGGCAGGAGAGTTGACAGCCCTCTGAACTGACGAACCTTACCTGGTGTTCCACAGGGACAAGGTAGTTCTTTGGCCTGACATCTCTTTCCTGCCGAAGGTGGTGTCTAACTTCCATCTCGGCCAGGATATCATCTTGCCGACCTTCTACCCTAATCCGACAATACCACTGGAGCGATCTCTTCACTCCCTGGATGTTCATTGGGCCCTGGCCTTCTACATGGATAGGACTGCCTCTTTTCAACAGACTCCGTACCTCTTTGTGTGTTACGGCAGGCGTCGAAGAGGCCATAAGGTGTCCACCCAGCGCTTCTCAAAATGGGTGGTACAGACTATACAGCTGGCATATGAGCTTGCCAAACAGCCTCCGCCAGCCTTCCTTCGGGCCCATTCCACCAGAGCCGTGGCGACATCTGCAGCCCTCCTGCGAGGAGTTGACTTGCATGAACTCTGCCGTGTGGCGATCTGGTCCCAGCCGTCAACTTTCGTGCGCCACTACAGGCTCGACGGCCGGTCCCATCGAGATGCTCGTTTTGGACGTGCTGTGCTGGCTTCTGTACTCTAGGACCTGACCCACCGTCCTACCGGTAAGCTACACAGTCTCCTAATGTATGAGGCACAGAGACCACGAAGAAGAAGAACAGGTTGCTTACCTGTAACTGTGGTTCTTCGAGTGGTCATCTGTGCCCTCATACATGCCCGCCCTTCCTTCCCCTCTTTTTCAGGTCCCTTTTTCGGCGGACCACAGAACTGAGGAGTGACCGTTGCTCGGCGGGCTGAGCATACGCGGTACTGGCATGGGGGAGGGGTTCCCCACCAAGCTACTAAGCTCTAGAATTTTCCGTATGCTACCGCGCAGGCGCGAAGGCTCCTAATGTATAAGGGCACAGATGACCACTCGAAGAACCACAGTTACAGGTAAGCAACCTGTTCTTACTAGCATTACTTAGAGTAATATTGAAAGATGATTCTTCATTCATGTTGACTAATAATGTTTACTTTATACTTATTTATGAACAGTTCTTAAAAATGAAAAAGCGGGAACTTCTACACATACATAGATGAAAGATACTAAACATTGTATTTGTGTTTGTCTTTCCCTCACCAGCATTTAGCACTAGCTCTGAAGTTTCTTATGTCATATGTAATCGCTGATAAACCACGAGACATTCAGATCAAATTGGCAAGACTAGAATTTGAATCTCTGGAGGCACTCAAGCAGCAGGTAAGAGCTATTGGCATCAAAGGTTGCGAGCGAGATGAAGATGAAAACTGTCACTGCTATCTGCCTTTTTAGCAGCTGGATTTTGTTAAAAGATACGTAGTTATCCAGTTTTCTAAAACAATTAATCTTGTCCATGTATACCTCAATTAATGAAGTAGATGTGTTCCAGGATGTTATATCTCTAATAGAAAATTCAGTACCAGAGACAGAAATAACATTGGAATCACAGGCATAGGTTACTACAAACCACAAAAAGAAGCCGCTCACATTTCAGCAAACTTTTTATCCAAAACTACAAATACACATTTGAAATGAAGCAACCAGCTCATGTAAGGCTTGTATAAGTAAACAAAAACATTTTGAACCTTCTGGAAACCAATTGAAAGTGTCTTCCAGTGTGCATCCAGATATTAGTTTTGTACCTCACCAGTCTCCACTTTTCTTACGATTTCCGTTTTGGTGGCCACATCTGTGCTTTTTTGACATGCTAGGATACCCAGTGATGTAGGATTATCTGTTTTCCCCTTTTTCTTTCTGTTTTCCTGTTCACAATGATTGATAAGGGATTGTGGAGGCAGCTGCTGTCTCCCCTTGTCTGATGTAGGCATACACACATAGTAACAGTAGATTTGCTAGGGGAGAATCCCATTCTTTCCCAGCTCAAGCTGTGTTTATAGCATTGCTTGCTGTAGACATGCTGCTGCAGCCCAACACTGAAAGTTTATGTTTCTGCTCTCCCTCTTTATTCTCCCAGTGCTAATGCTGCTAAAACAGACAAACGAACCTTACAGCTAGACAAAGGACAAGGAGAAAAGGGATTGGTCAAACACAAAAAGATTTTGTAAAAAGGAGATTCTTGGGACGGCACGGAGGAGGAATCCACAACGATTGAGTAATCCTTGCATGCCAACCAGAATCGGCAGGAGTCCACGTTCCAAATCAGTTGCTACTGTAGGACCCCGTGCCTCCTCTGTCAGTTTTTCTTATCCTGCCTAGCAAGCCCGATGAAATTTTCCCCTCTTTGTCAGGTTGTGAAAATAAGTCATTTTATTTCAATAACTGCATAGTGAGATTGTGGGGAATGTCTTTGGAGATGGAATCTCAGATGCCTGCAAACCAGTGAGGCTCTGAGGAGGAGAAGGAAATCACCAGTAGAAATGTTTCTCCTCAGATGCCTGCCGTACAGCGAGGCTCTGAGTGGAGCTAAGGGAGGGTTTGAGCATAAGTACCTGCCAGATGGTTGCAGGGCAGCGACATTCTGGAGAAGGGAAAATGGTGGCGTTAAGAAAAATATTTTTATCTTCCAGCGAGAGCGAAGTGGAGGAGGTAAGACCTTCGGAGAATAAGCATTCCGACAAAAAGGAAAGTAAAGAAAAGTTGGTTAAGAGAAAGAAAGTGGATACCGTTCTTAAAAAGGGTCCAGATGCGCTTTCTAAGAAGGCTAAAATCAAAATGACGAAGGGGAAATCGACGAAGGCAGCTTCGGGCCGCCATGTTGATTTTGTGCATTCTTCAGAGATGGGAGGGGGTCTTCCGGAGTGAAAACCTATCTCTGGAGCAGGCACAGAGAGTCCGAAGGAGTGGGCATTGCTAAAAGGCAGAGATTTGCCAGAGCGTGCAGGGATAGTGTGTCCGACTGCTGTCAATCACTCGCCGATTTCTCCATGGGCAGGAGGTAATGGCGCATGTAGCGAAATGTCAGCTCAGTTTGAAGAGAGCAGTTGCCGCCGAACCACTCATAATACTCCCACGGGGTTGTTTACTTTAAGAAGATGCGGTGAATTAGGGCAAGGCAGATGGCCAAATATGAATATGGAGCGGCAATTCTTTGGCTGCGCTGAGGATGGGCATTCAGCTTTAAGACAAAGTGCCTGTGTTGCACCGCCTACTGGTGCCACAAGTTTCCAAATGAATTCATTAAACTTGTGTGATTTACAGAGCATGATTAAACAAACTATTTCCAATGAACTGCATCAAATGTTATACAGGAATCAATTTAACAGAGTTAATGAATTTGATCCAATGATTAACCAAAGATTAAATACTATGATGAATTTGAATAGTCAATCAAATGTGTATACAGCGCTTTCCCAAAATGAATTTCGTTCAGAGGAGAGAAGTAGAGGTGAAAGAAGTAAGGTTTTGGATGTTGATAAAGAAAGTCAAAAAGAAGGGGTATTTAGGAAAAGAAGCGTGGAGAGTACAGGGAGTACAGATAATGTTTATAGTGAGCCAAATGTCGAGAAGAAAAGGAGGAATGAGTTGGAGAATGAAGAGGATGATTGGCAAAAGGATGAGGTGGTCTCAGAGGAGATGGAAATGGAAACTGATAGTCTTTCTGAAGGCAAGATAGAAGATGAAATAGGCAACAGTAGATTATTTCAGGCAGATCAATTTTGGTGTCTGCTTTGGAAAGTATTACATACTTTAGATTTACAGGTGGATGAGGATGGTAGTAGTTCTAAGGAGTCAAAGGAAAAAGGAGCAAAAGTTGCAGCTGTAATTAAAAATAAATGCATGGATGGAGTAAGCCTATGCCAGGTAAGTTTAAGGAATTGATTTATATGAAATGAGAAGCTTCTTTAAATACTCGTAGATTTGTAGGTCATTCAAATAAGCTTTACTGTTTTGAGAAAAAAGATGTAGAGTTTTTGAAGGTTCCTTTAGTGGACGGTCCTACTGCTGCACTGATTTTGGGAGCCCTGGTCCCTCGGGAGGGCGATACTGTGTTGAGAGATGTGGATGAGAAGAGAGCGGATTCTGCCTTTCGAAAAGCTCATGAGAATTCAGCAATGGCAGTAAGAGCACCAGTGGCTGCTTCAATGTTTTCATGGGCAGCAGTGATGTGGCTATAGGAATTGATGGATGATGAGGAAATTCGATCTAAATCTTGTTTAAGAGTGTTATCTAGACTTAGGTTTTGGAATACGTGGCGGATGCCAGTTGTGATGCAGTGGCTTTTATGACAAGAAATGTTAATGATATTACTGTAGCAAGATGTTCTTTATGGTTGTGTCATTGGGATCCTGATCAGAAGTCGAGGAATAATCTTGCATTTGTGGCCTTTAAGGGAGATTTGCTGTTTGGTAACAAGGCGTTAGAAAAAGTGTTGAGAACAAAGAGAAAAAACAGGTAATGCCTACGTTGCAGAAAAAGAAGGTGGAAAGGAGACCATATCAGTCCTCATACTATTCCTTTTGAGGTAGAGGAAGTTGTAGATAGCAAGACACAAGGTATGGCCGCCAGCAATTGGCCAAAAAGCCAATTTGGAAGGTCAGGATCTTTTAACAGGAAAGGATAAAATGCGAGAGAAATTCAGGAACCTCTCAGTGTAAGAGTTGGAATCAGTTCTGACAAGCAGAGTCCTTGTGTGGGGGAAGACTGCTGCACTTTGGCATTCTGTGGATCAATGAGTTTTGCAGGTTGTGACAAAAGGTTACACGATTTTGTTTGACAGAATGCCGAAGTGCAGATATGTTGCTTCCCCAATATGGAGAAAAGGAAAATAGTTTTGAAGGAGATAGATCATCTAATGCAAATAGGTGCAGTGAAGGAGGTACCATGGGATCAGTGGTTCCAGGGAATTTACTCCATATTTTTCTCCATCCCAAAAAGCAATGGGACTTGTCCTGTACTGAACCTAAGATATCTCAACAGGTTTGTGAAGTATCTCAGGTTCAAGATGGAGACGTTACAAACAATACGAGAGAATCTGAGGGTAGGCGACTGGATGGCTTCCACTGATTTGAAGGAAGTCATGTCCCCATGAGAAGATCAGACATGAAGTATCTCAGATTTCAGTTCATGAACAAACATTACCAGTTCAAGGCTTTGCCTTTCAGTTTGACTTCGGCACTAAGGGTTTTCACAAAAGTTTTGGTCCCTCTGGTAGCTCATTTAAGACAGCAGGGATACACATCCACCCTTATTTGGACGATCTGCTGGTGAAAGCGGATTCACAGCGGAAGTTAATAGAAAGTGTACAGAGAACTGTGGATGTTCGTAGAACAAATGGGTTTCTAGTAAATTTAGAAAAGAGTCATCTGAGTCCCACAATGATGCTGACTCATTTAGGGGCAAGATTGGATGCAAGCAGTGGTCGACTTTATCTCTCGGAGGAGAGATGTGTGAAGGTTCAACAGGTGATGCAAAAATTGATGGCAATGACAGCAGCAGATGTGATGTGGTTGGCTTAAGTAGTAGGAACTCTGGTGTCAACTATTCCATACTAAAATTCAATCTAATAGAAGACCCACACCTTTCCTATTCTGGCCCCTCAACACCCCATTACCCTGGTCACTCAAAACTACTAAACAGAAAATCAGTTTATTCAAGTAGACAGGCATGTGCTTTGGAGTAGAGACAGGTTCAATTCAAGAGGTTTGCAAAAATTGTTGATACCTCATCAATGGAACATAGGAAAGAGAAGGCATTATGTTGTCAGACTATTGGCCACTTTGAAAAAGGAATGGTTGTGGTGGACAAAGGCCTCAAATTTAAACAGAGGAGTCCCATTTGTAGTCAATCATTACATTTGAGTTACAACGGATGCTAGTCTGACAGGCTGGGGGCCTTATGTCAGGGAAACAGTGCTCTAGGTGTTTGGTCTGATGTGGACTTGAGAAGGAATATAAATTTTTTGGAGTTAAAAGCGATTCGTCTGGCACTTCTCAAATTTGCAAGTTTGCTGAGGGGCAGGCATGTTCAAGTCTGGACAGACAACATGACAGCCCAGGCCTATGTGATGAACCAAGGGGGTCTACACTCAAGAGTGCTGATCAGCAGTCTAACCAAGTTGTTTCAATGGTTGCAACGAAATCTGCGATCGCTAACAGCAGTGCATTTGAAAGGGAAACTGATGTGCGGGCAGATCATCTCAGTTGAAACAAGTTACATTCTGGAGAGTGGACTCTGAATTACCAAGTGTTTCAAAGTTTGGGCAGATGATCAAGTAGACTTATTTGCCTCAGCCAAGAATTCTAGACTAAAAAGATTCTTTTCAATCAATGGAAGCAAGTTTGCAGAGGCAACAGATGCTCTATCAGTTCCGTGGCTGAAGGGTCAATTGCGTGCATTTCCGCCAGCGCAGATAATACGAAAAGTGCTATTGAAAATAAAAAGAGAAAACGCAAGTGTGGTGCTGATTGCACCTTGTTGGCCAAGAAGTCCTTGGTTCTCCTTGATGAAGGAGATGTAGTAAGAGAGCCTTGGAGGTTGCCAATCTGAAAGGATCTCTTAAGTCAAGGGCCAGTCCATCATCTGGATCCAAGATGGTTAAATTTGATGGCTTGAGTCTTGAGAGGAAGGCCTTAGAATTGCAAGAGTACTCACCAGCTGTTGTAGATACCATTATGGTGTCACGGTGGCAATCGACTCAGAATATATACAGTATGACTTGAAAAGCATTTGAAAAATGGTGTTCTGCTGAGTCCTTGCGGTTTGCTGAGGTTTGAGTGAAGCATGTTTTGCAGTTCTTGCAAGAGGGGCTGCAAAGGGGACTGAGGCCGAACACTTTGAAGCGTCAGGTGTCGGCATTGTCTGTGATATTAAAATTTGATGGAGTTCCTCTTTCAGTGCATCCTCATATTAAGAGGTTTCTAAGAGGCACAGTGTTGACTTCTTACCCAACTAAGCATAGCTTTGCGAGTTGGGATCTCAGTGTAGTGCTGGACATTTTAACAAAAGCATCCTTTGAACCAGTGAGGGATGCTTCTTTGCATTTGTTAACACTAAAGACTGTTTTCCTGGTAGCAGTAACATCGGCTAGATGAGTTTCTGAATTGGCTGCATTATCTGTTAATGCTAACTTGTGTAAATTTGAGGAGGAAAGATTGGTACTGATGTTAAATCCAGCTTTTCTTCCTAAATGTGTATGGAAAAAGGTGGCACCGGGTGTGATTTACCTACCAACTTTTTTTCCTCATCCGAAAAGCGCAGAAGAGAAAAGATATCACACTTTGGATGTGAGGAGAGCTGTCTGTCTTTACATTAAAAGAACTGCATGTGTCAGGAGAACAGAGGCTTTATTTGTATCATATAATCGTAAGGCTATGGGGCAGAAAGCATCTAAGACTGTTGTTGAAAGGTGGATTAAGAGTTGCAACTTTCAGTGTTATGATGTGGCAGGCCAGCCTAGGCCATGCAATGTATATCCACATTCTACAAGATCTGTCGCAACTAGTACTGTTTATAATGTGACTTCATCATTACAAGATATCTGTAATGCAGCAGGCTGTTCAGAGCCATCTACCTTTATAAAACATTATAAAGTGTACAAGTTTAAAGTGGAGCAGACTGCTTTTGGCAGTAAGGTACTCCAGACAGTACTTCAGTGTAAATAAAGCCCACCCATGATGTGGTTTGGATATGTCCCAATCGTTGTGGATTCCTCCTCCATGCTGTCCCAAGAATGAGAAGTTGGACTTATGGTGAACTGTCATTCTGGGATGGCAGGAGGAGGAATCCATGCCCTTCCTGATGTTGTATAATATATATAGGTTGATGTAGGCATTGGGGAGGTTAAGTGATTGTGATGAAAGTCTAAGGTAGATTTAGGTTAGAAACGTGAAAGTTAAGGAAACTTGAGTGGTGAAAACTGCGTGGTTTGCATCGCTGGAGAAGAAACTGACAGAAGAGGCACGGGGTCCTAACGGTAGCAACTGATTTGGAACGTGGACTCCTGCCAATTCCAGTTGGCACGCGAGGATTACCCAGTCATTGTGGATTCCTGCTCCTGCCATCCCAGAATGACCATTCACGGTAAGTCCAACTTCTCATTCTTTTTTAGAAGCTTTGATAACTGAGATGTGCCTGTATTATCAATTTTCAGTTATTCAGATAATGGCACTAATCTGCAGTATAAGGACATATGCAGATCGTAAGTAACCTGATCTTCATGTGACATTGATACAGAAAGCCTACCATGAATCTGATTACTAAATGTTTTCCTCTTTCTTGGCGTTAAATGTATACTTAGAATGTCAAAAGCAAAGGAATATCACTAATGCCTAGATATGTTCAGTGAGTTCTGCATTTGATGCTTTTTGTGTGTGTGTGTGGCATTAGTCTTTCTTTTAAAATTTGCACAGGTGGCACCTCAACTTTCTCAGCTACTTCTGTTAAATTGCTTTTGTTGTGGTACCATCTGTCCAATCTGTCGCAGCTGTAACTGCACTGCAAAGCCAATTTTTTTGTTAATTTACGTTAACACAGCCTAAGCACCAAAGGCATAAAATAATTCACATTACTCATTTATTAAACAAATTTACTAGGTTTCCATACTAAAATTCAATCTAATAGAAGACCCACACCTTTCCTATTCTGGCCCCTCAACACCCCATTAC
Source organism: Ctenosaura bakeri (assembly GCA_948474755.1). Classification (NCBI taxonomy): domain Eukaryota; kingdom Metazoa; phylum Chordata; class Lepidosauria; order Squamata; family Iguanidae; genus Ctenosaura; species Ctenosaura bakeri. The sequence continues at coordinate 32,173 of CAOLHI010004607.1, read as the reverse complement.
CCTGGTCACTCAAAACTATTAAACAGAAAATCAGTTTATTCAAGTAGACAGGCATGTGCTTTGGAGTAGATATGACCAATACTCCTTCTTGTAGATGACAGCAGGGTTTTTAGATTTCTTTCTTTCTTTTTTTCCCCTCCTGTTATCACCTGGAATGTATTTTCTTCCTTTCCAGAAATTGAAGGATTTAACATTTCCAGAGCCTGAGTTAAAAAAATATCTATCAAAATGTTATCTGCAGGGAGAATTAGTTTGCGTTTGCTGCTCGGAGTCGTCTTTTCCAAGCAGATTTGAATGATAATTTTCTCCATGCTGATATGTTCAGTCTTTGAACAATTGTTCAATTATTGGCAGCTTTTATAGAAAAAAGCCATCCAAATTGATAGTATTATATGTACATGCAAATGTTGAGATCTGACTTATGGAAAAAGGAGCATGGGAATTTGAAACCATTCCATGGGGAAGTAGTGTCATCAATTTTAGATGTGATTCAGATAACATTATAATTCTTGAGGCTTAAAAAAGCAGAGCCTTGAAGATTTTGCATAATATTTTACAGGATGTTGTATCTTAAGTTTGAGTATGACGTTAGACATTCCATTTGAGATGTCTGTGCTCCAATTTTTAGTATGTGTTCCTATCCAGGTTAAGGCTATCTTTTGCCATAGCCACGTAACAAAATAAAGATTGAATATAATGTGTTGCAACTGAAGTTTGCCTTTTTCACATAATTTTGTTGAAAAGAAGTAATGCCAAAACAGCAGCTTTGTATACTATTACAAAAGGCAGGATGGTAAACCTATTGGAATGATTCATTTTTCCTGTATTTTAAAATATTTTTTAATGTGTTGTATGTGTGTGTATATATATATATATATATATATATATGTGAGACAGGAAAAAAGTAGGTCACTGACTGAAGCCTCAAGCACAAGCTCTTTAGTCACTTTTAGGAATCTAAATCTTAACTTATTTCATTCTCACAGGCAAGAAAGAATAGCTTCAGCACTTTTTTCTCTGTTTGACTTGATTATTAAGGCTCCCTCCCCCAGTTATTTTTTATTCATTTCAAAACTTTTGGAAAGGGAAATTTATTAGTGTAAAAATATTTTTGCAGAAAAAATGAACAGAAAAAAATATTTTATGCAAAATATAATTTTGGCCCCAAAACTGGTTTTTTTCCTATAAAAAACAAATTTGTTGTCAGGGTGTTTTTTGTGTGTGTAAATGAATTTTTCTTGAAAAGAACAAAAATGTGAAAACCTCACAGTGTTTGACCGTTTTCTCAATTGGGTGCCTTCTTGTGGGGAAATTAGTATAATCCATACCCTGTCTTAACATTGTCAGTGCTGTAGTTGCCTCTCTGGGCATCTGGAGATTTGGATCTGGCATAACTTGGCTCATCCCTTACTGTGCCCTCCTCTGACTCTTGTTTTGGTTTTTAGCTGCTGGAGCAATTTTGCTGTTTCAGTTCTCGCTCAGCAGATCTCTGAAATTGTCTAATGTGTATCTAGTGTCAGCATATCTTTGTGATATGATTCTAGCAAATTTAGCAGAACTGAGTTTATGGCACTTAACATGTAGAAGATAATATGAAACATATATACAGGAATCATGCCTATTGCCTCAAAAAGGTGAAGTGAAAAGCCAGTTCCCAAATTGAGACAATAAACATGATTCCTGTGTATCTGTTTAATATTATCAAGTACAGTTGGCCCTCCACGTGTGCAGGTTTGACTTCCATGGATTTGATTATTTGTGAGTTTCTTCAACCCCTGCCTACCCACCTCAGGTTCTTCTTTCCTGGGGAAAGCTTCCCTCTTGGCAGCTCCAATCAGGCCCTTTAAAAGCCCACCTCTGGTTCTCTTCCACCACCACCAGCACTCTTCCACCACCACCAGCACCAGCACTTCCTGGCTAGCTAAGGATTGCTCACAGCCCAGTTCTTCAGTACCAGATGCCCCATATATACCCAAGAAGGAAATGGGTGAGAGAAAGGAAGTGTAAGGCCACCATGCCGACCCACGCCCTTTCCCTTTGCTTTTCCTGACCTGATTTGGACCCTGGGTGCCCATTCTCCCCATTTTACTGCAACCCCCTTCACACACACACACACACACACACACACACATTTTGATATTTGATATTCTTCCACTTCTGCAGGGGTCCTGTGCCCCTAACTCTAGTGAATGTGGAGGGCTCAGTGTAGTTGTTTGTATCTCCGTCTATTCTGAAGAACACTAAAGTGGTTTTGTGTTTTTAAACATGTTGAAACACTGGCCAGGATCCAGTGATACACTTCTTCTAGATCTTTTGATAGAATTGGTGACCTCCTCTTTCCTGACACCCTTACTTACCCTAACATTCTGCTCTGGAAAGCTGGGACACCCTCTGGAGCAGGTTTGAGGCAGTGCTCAAGACTACAACAGAAGCAGAGGAAAGTTCCAATTCTACTGCTGTTGGATACAGAAGTATGCAGTTGGATCTTGGCCACAAATCTTTCCTCAGTGTTTATGTATTCCCCATGGCCAACACTGGTGTACAAACTGCTGTGTAAATTGTTTATCAGTCCTATGTATGAAAGAAAGTGCTTGCTTTTTGTTTCAAGCAGTTATTGGCTGAAGTGAGTTTCTTTGTGTGTTACTTGCAATAATATGATGTTGATTCTTGTTTCATATTGTATTGTTGAAACAACAGAGGGGGAAAATATACTTCAACCCTTAAAATACAGGTCACAATCCAATTCTGAATCAAGCAAGTTCAACTCTGGTTCTTTCTGCCCTATATTATTATAGTGCTATTATTGCACTTTCAACATCCTGTGGAATTCTGGGGTTTGTAGCTTATTGAGGCCAAAGAGCTCTCTGGCTGAGAATGCTAAATGCCCCTCCCTAAACTGCAAACCCGAGAATTCCATAGGATGTTGAAAGTGGAGTAATAGCACTATAACAGTGTAGTGCAGAAATGGTCTCTGCTTTTGGCTATGCCTGTGGCTTTTAAATAACAAAAATTCTGACGTGGGATGTCTGTTCCTGCTTCATGATTCTTTTCTTCCTATTAAATAGATGTCATGTAAAAAAATTGTTTTCACTGTTTTAAAGTAACATTTTTGTCTGATGTATGTCACTTTGGAAATCCTGGAAGGATGAGAAGCATTAACCAAATACTTTTAAAAATATTTTTAAAAAAATCTATTTAAATTTTTTTTTTTTTTAAATTCAGTTCAGTTGACATAGTTGTGAATGAAGACTCACACAGTAAGTGAAGTGAATGATTGCTCTAACTTATTAAACTGGAAAAAAATTAAGTAAAACATTGTGACGATACAATAATAGGACACTTGCTGGACCCCGTACATATGAACAACTGCATTGTAACCTGGCTTGATTGCAATAAGGAGTAGTTCAGTGAAGACAGCAGAAGATTCTCAAGAGTAGAGGAGAAGGAAGAATGTTATAAGGAGGATAGCTGTGCCTTTGTTTTTCCCCTTTGAGTTGCTGTGAACCTTGTTGGACTGAATTGTATTGATACCAGTATCCATGATACTTTTATTAGAATGCAGTGTTGTTATTGTGTTTATACTGAACTGAAGAACTGATGCCAGTGTTGTTATTGGTCACCAGTATATTGCACCAAATATTTTGTAATCTTTCATAATAACTCTCTGACCTGGGCTATTAATATCTATACTTGACAGATGAATAATTGTAGTTGAGGAATCGCAGCATCCAAGGTCAACCAGAGGGTTCCCAGACTCTTAATTAAGATACACGAGATTTTCTATATCACATTAAATGAAAATGTGCCTATTTGAAGAAAGAGAATATTGCTGTAAGGGAGCATTGCCTTATGTTAACTATTGAAATAGACACAGTGTTTCAATATTCAGGCACAGGGATGTGACAGGAATGGTACTGAAATGATATGTCAGAGGGGAACTATGTGGGATCAAATATCAGTGGCAATAGTGTGCCCCTGTCACTGTGTCTGTATGCAAGAGAACACATGGGATAGCAGGTGGATTGCTGGCCTTGACCACAATTGTTGTTGGAGTGGTAGCCTCCAGTCCATTTTCCTGTGCTTAGATGGCTCCCCCAAGTCATGTGATAGGATCAAACCAGTGAGAAGATGATATTGCCAATGCCTATTGAAGTCTGGGGAGACTGTGATCACCCAAATCGTGGGATTGGAAAGAAGCAAATGGGAGGGCAGTTATGCTAGAGCTGATCAAAACAGGGCCTCTCTGCTCACTTTGGAACCTCTTGACACATGCATGTTTCTCGGATGTAGACTGCACTGTCATGCCATGAGTGAAACTGCGGTCTCAAATCAGAGTTTTCAAGCTACTTCATTTCACCTCAGATAAAATGCTTTCCAAAGATCTGCTTTACACATTTAGCTGTAAGACATAAGTGATTAATCCATACTCTCTGTGAGAGTGAAGGAATCCTGCATCAGCCAGTTTAAAGTGCTAGTTTATATTTCTCTGAAACAAGATCTAAAAGATGATATCGATGTGGTTAAGGCATGATTAATATGGTGAGTCTCAAGCTTGGTCTCTAGCATATTTAATAAAAAAAATCCTGCATGTAAGGGAAAAAAAAATTATCCCCCAAGAACTATGGTGAATCACTGCTAGTCAGAGGGATCAAAACTGAGTGAAGGTGATCCATTTTTAAATTCAGTATAGGACAATTCTTAAATGAGGATTCTGTGAAGGATAAAAAGATAAAACCTAACTTTGGTAACATTTTTCTTTTTTTTCTGAACATTGTGTTGCCTGTGAGTAATGACAGGAAATGTGGGATAACACCAAGGGTGTATGGCATAATGATAAATTTAGGTCTGTAATGAGGGATAATTGAGAATTAACATCGTCTGCACAAAACTTTTAATTAAATATGTGTGTGTTTTATGTAACTGGTTATATGTGAGAGGTTATTGAGGCTTTTCCAGAAAGTTGAGGGATTTTTTCCTTATATTATTTAGGCCTCTTCCATCACACTTAAGCCGACTAGTTCACTGTGGGTGTACACTGATATTCCTAATCATCCTTGCTAAGATGCTTTGATCCTGATAGAAATCTGGCAGAATAAGATGTATTTATTTATGTATTTGTTTTGTTTGTAGCTTTTATCGCAAAAAAAAAAATGCAAAAAAAACTGAAGAAGGCTCTGTGGATAAAATCAAACAAGTTTAAAAATTGTTAGCTATAACAATAAATTAAGATATGGCAGAAAACTTGAAAAGTGGAGAAAAACAGATTTAGCAGACTAAAACAGATTTTAAAGACCTGGGTTAGGGCATGAGATTTTTGCTTGGTGCTGAAAAGAAAAGAAAATAGGCTTCTGGTGAGTTCTCTGGAGAAAGCATCCAGTATCCACGGTGTTACTACTAAAAGAAACCCCTTTCTCTGGTGACTGTCTGGCATGAGCATCCAAAGAAGACCCCCTGAGAAGGATCTCAGTGTGAGGGGAGGGGTATCCATGAACAGAGGCAATCCTATAGGTACCTCTGTCCAGGGTTGTGAAAGTCCAGACCAGCACTTTGAATGGATTGGATGCTAATAGCGATGGTGAAGCACTGTCATAATGTATTCATATTATTCAATTCTAATTTGCAAGGTCACTGCAGTAACTGACATTTCCAGACCATTTTCAAAGGCAAGCCCGCATACAGTAGATTGAAGAAATCCAAATAAGAGGATATCTGGGTATGAAAAATTGAAGTAAGGCTAGATAGTACTGACCTGCTAATATCTTCTAATGCCACATTTGGAGCAGTGAGCACCCCATACTATAAACCTATTTCTTTAATGAAATGAGGCTTCCCCCCAAAATCTCTAAGAAGATCTTCTTTCTCTTCTCTTTGTCTTGACTTGTTTTCTTTTTTCCAAAAGCTGGGTAGAGCTTAGAATTTACCTTGTGGACAGCAGTACTGATGCTCAGTCTCTCAGGCTTTCTGTCTTTTTGTAGATCATCAGATGAGGGGATGGGAAGTGTCAGATTCTTTTGAAATTGAATTTCTGAGATGTCTCATGTCAGAAGTGCTTTCTACACTTCAAATCGTTGCACAAAACTTAGAACGTGACAGTTGATTGGTTGAAAACCCACAGATTCTCTGAGTATTCCACTTAAGAATGCAGTGCGGCCCCTCTACTGAATGTTTTTTTCCCCCTCCTAAATAAGTAACTCTGTTTCAGAAGGACAACATGGTGGCAGGCAGCAGAGGATTCTGAAGGAAATAGAAAAGGAGCAATAGCCCTGTCTCTCTAGGCACTGTCCTTTCCCACATGAGGTTTTGGGGATGGACTGGAAGCATGAAGGTCCTCTCCCATCTTTTTCAAAGTTTCCTACTCTCTGTTATCCCATCTTCCTTTCCCAAGAGGAGTCTTCTTTGCTATGGGGAAGGGTGAAAAGGGGGTGAGCGTAGGGGGCTTGTGGGCAAGAGTAGAAGCAGGATTGAAATATGCACAGCCTACCTGAGGTGACTTGTTCCTGCCTCTGTTTTGCTTGCAATAATTTGGGAAGGGCTTACTCATGTAGTCAGCTACCTGTGTACCAAATACTGGCCCCATCCTAGCAATTAGTTGTTACTTCTAAATACATATTGCCCACTTAGGGACTTAATTGTATTTGCTTGCATATTAGAAACTTGGTATGTTTTTTTAAATAAAAAAAAAAGCTTTGAGAGGGAAGAACTTGCATGGTGTGTGTATTTGATGGCTGTTGGCATTGTCTCTTCTGCAGTTGCATCTTGCTCTACTCTTTGGCAAAATCCACCCATTAAGCACCGACAACCCACTGGTCTATTCAAGGGTCACTTATCTAGCACATAGAAAATCACTTTCTTGGATTACAATTTCTTATCCCCCCATCTAAGTGTTGTAGTCCAAAAAAGTAACTTTTCTTCAGCTTTGGTTTATGCCTAATTCAGAATTCTATCTAATATTTTCAAAATATAGGTGATATCATCATAAACATTGATTGTATCTGTCAAATCTTCCATAAGTGTTCCCATTCTAACCAGTTGATCTTGTTGTAGAGCATTTTGCTGTATTAAAGATGTCAAGCTTTATACTAAGAAGGAATCATAAAAATCACCTGTCATGACTTAGTGCATGACCCAATTCATTAACGCCAGAATAACAAGATATGCCAGAGGCTAGAGTCACATTTCAGTTCATTTGAGACACATTATGACTTCAGTCCTTATATAAATGTATTAATATATTCACTGCTATGATCACACTACAACATCCTACACACCTCGAATAATTGTAGCATGGTGCTATTCTTTTGTTTCTGTTATTCTAATTGTTCCTTTTGACTTAGTCATTAGTATTGAATATACAGTAGGCTCCCTGTATCCACTGATTTGTTGTCCCTGGTTTCACTTACCCATGATTCCAAAAAAAAAAAAAAAAGAGCCACCGTCACTGACTTGCAATACAAGTAGTGTAGTATGTACTGAGACAAATGCAAGGCTGACCTCAGAGTTCCATCAGGTAAGTAAAGCGAGGGAGAAAGCAGCAGTATAGCATGAATGGTAGGAATGGTAAAGTGTGGTGGTGACAGCAGGGCTGCTCTCTCCTGCCCTTCCTCCCCATGAGCGTATCTAGCCACCTGATGCTTACAGGATGAATGAGCAGCTCTGGGGAGCGCCCCATGGCTGTCACCCCGTCCAGGTGGCACTGATGATGATGACGCCTCCAGCTCCACAAGGGCAAAATGAGCAGATGATTGGAGGAGAAGGCAGCCATCACCTGTAAGCAATGATTCATGGCTGTCATTGTGTCTGAGGTAGATGAACACACAGGAGTAGCCACGGTATTGGGAAGGGGAGGTGTTGGTGATGGTAGTTGTACTACCAAGTCTCCCATCATCACCACTGCTGCTGCCTCCTCCTCTTCCTCATCTGTCAGCATGATGCTTTGCTGCTTCATCTGTAGTGTCAGGCTCAGCCAGGGCAAAAGAACTGAGGCTGTGAGTTGGGTCCCCTGGGAAGCCCTTCTTCTCATTCCTGCATCACCAAGAGTCACAAACACTTCTGTTTGTGAGCTTCTAGGTCCTCCAGGTGAGTGAGGTGGGGAGTATTTTGACTACATTTTCACAGTCTGAAAATATAATTAAAATATAGTATTCACCGTTATCTGAGTTTTTCTTTATCCATGCTAAGTCCGAGAACGTATCCCTTGTGGAAATAGGGCGTCTGCTTGTACTGGACAGTTCTCAAGTTAAAGATTAACATTTCTAAGATTTTGTGAAACTGTACTTTTTAACAAAGATACCACTTTTTAATTCTTTCCACCCCAGTCTTTGGGATTATTGATTATTTTAGAGTCATAATAATGGCTGGGTTCAGATTCAGGCCTGTTACAGAGCTTGTAGAAATGAGTTTCTTAGACCCATTTCTTCACAGCAGCATCTCCACCCCACCCCACCCCACCCCCATGAGAATTCTACAGAGGGCATCATGAGGTCTTGCTTAGTTGGATAACCTATTGTGTGGAGAATAGATCGCTCAAACTCAGACAGTGACAACTTCTCTGAGTAGAGCTGTATTCATTGAAGGATGACTTGGTCAATTTTTTGAGGACATTTCTCATCCCACTCAACTCCACATACCATTAAGCAGGGCTAACTGACCATGCAGAATTTTCAACCAGTTGGAGGTGTTTCATATAATAGTTCTAGTTATCAGTGAAACTCAAGGAGATGTTATATAACAAAAACCAAGGAAGTTTATTGGAACAAGTTTGCAGTCAACTTCTAAGAGCCTCTTTCCTTCCAACTCAGTCTCTTTACTGGTGTGTGCTGAGTGACTTCCTGTTAACTGTTCCTTTATCTCTGTCTTCCCTTTGTGTCTTTAGGTTTCATTTCCTGCCTGCTGTGTTAATCTTACTGCTTAGTTCTGCATATATTGATATAGAAGGGACTGTCATGGGGAGGCAGGGAGCAGATCTAAGATATATGTGCCTAATCCTGCGATCAACCTTATGTTTATACATTTGTGCTCATTCCTGATGTGTAATAATAAAGCAGTGGGGAACATAGATATATATTACAAGTGTTGATAGGCAAGATGCACCCACAATCACTGCTAGATTTCTTTCTGCCCTTCTAATGTCTCTTTTGACAAGTATTGTGGTTCTTCCCCATCCTCCTTATAGTGCTTCAGAAGCCATGGAAATCTGTTTGACTATTTGAGATGAAAGAAATGAGTGTGTACACCATGGCTAACAGTGATTTTCATTACTACATGTATGGGGTAGGAGTTTTGCCCCCATTTCCTTGGCAGAATTCAAGAGAAACCTGATTCCTACTGAGGGCAAGCTGGCCTGTTCAGTCCTACACTTACAAATTTCTGAGACAAATGTCTTCCAGTAAGCTTTCAAGAGTAGGATCCACTGAGCTCCATGTTGAAATGTTGGGTTCATGCCTCTCTTTGTAGATAGCTAGTGAGATAGGTTAAAGCTTCATGGCTGATTTCATAAGGGTTGCCTTTTTCCTTCTTTGGTCAGTATATCAGCAATGGGTAACCAGTTGCATTTCTAGGCAGGATTAACTGAAGGAAATAAGTAATTGAGATAAGTAATTGTTGTCAAGTACAGTTGGTGCCCACTTTAATCCCAGCTCCTTGTTTCCATTTTTTTATTTTTTATTTTTTCCATTTGTAAAACATCACTAAGATTTCGTAGTTGTTTTCTTTTTACCTGCAGTGTTATGTATATTTTGTGTGTTTATGTGCTTGTTATTGGAAACTTAGAAGATGTTGTAATTTGATGGGTTTTTAAAATTAGTTGTGTTGTTGTTGTTGTTGTTGTTGTTGTGTGCCTTCAAGTTGTTTCTGACTTATGGCGACCCTAAAGTGAACCTATCACAGGGTTTTCTGGGGCTGAGAGTTTGTGACACGCCTAAGATCACCCAGTGAGTTGCCATGGCCAAACAGGGAATCAAACCCTGGTCTCCAAGGTCATAGTTCAATGCTCAAACCACTACCTCATGCTGGCTCCTTAGCTTTTTTGGTTAGGTTATGTTAAAATTTATGTTTTATGTTATGCTAAAATTTTAATAAAGTATATAAAAGAAAAATATTAGTTGCTGCATCCACAAGCTCCAAACCTGTTTTTGCCTGCAATCTATTACTTTGTGTTGTTGCCCTCTTTGTGATTTCATGGATCCAAGTAGGCCTGATTCACTTTTTAATGTACGAGGAAGAAGAGACTTTTGAAAACAACAGAAAATTAGACACGTGTTAGTAGTCTGTAGGCTGGCATTGCATAATTCTATGATACTGTAAATTATAAGAACTTAGCACTTGATTGAATTATTTCACTTGGGCATAAGGCTGGATATTGCAGACTGAAGTTGTTTTCCATGTGGGCATTTGCAGATTTGCCTCCTCTTACAAATCCCAGATGGAGTGAGTATATGAGATCTTTCCAAAATGCCTACAGAATGTGTATTCTGGAATTTATCTGCCAAGAGACGAGAGCTTGAACAAACACTGTGTGTGACCAAATATCCTGTGACAGATCCTTTCTCCAGGCTGGCCCTGCAGTTCCAGCTCTTGGGCTCCTGTCACTCACCACCCCTTTTGCCCTCTCAATCCCTCCCTGGATTGAATACTTGGGCCTCAAGTTGATCCCTGTGTGGACCAGTGGCTGTGTTGTTCTATAGGTGTGCTGTCGTAAGAGAACAGCCAGGTACAGTTACAGGAAAAGAATAAACAAGTAGAAGTTTATTAAGATAACACGTTAACCCCTGAACTATTTAATCATGGACAGCTCCCTAAAATCCTATTCAGTTTTCCCCAGCTGACTGTTCTATCTCTATTACTGCTTTTCCCTATCTGTGGGCCATCTTTCTCCATCTGCCTTCTGTCTCAGTTTTGTATTCTTTCTCCTCCCCCTGCCTCTGTCTTCCTTCACAACATTTCCTGAGCTGTAATTGGCTTTCACCAACCAGGCTTGCCCAGCTCTTCCGTTCACAAACCTTTTTCTCAGTTTTGCCATAGCCCTCAGGGAATCCTCAGTAGGAATTATTCAGATTAACACATAGTACTCTGAATGTTTTATATATATGCTGAAATGATCAAAAATTGGGGAAATGTCATGTCATCTAAATGAAGAACTGTAGAACAAAACATGTTTTTATTGGATGTTGGCTTAGAGAAAACTGCCTGATGGTCAAAAACCCAGGCAATCATTTGGGTGTCACAATATATGAAAGTTACATAATATGTAGAAAGCAGATTATATAAGATCTGTCCTGTAATGCAGTCAATCAGTCCTATTTTGGAAAGTGATTATAATTGGAGCATTAAAGAGTATTTCATAAATTCTGCGAAAAACTAATGCACTCAGTGCTACTGGCATTAGATAAAATTTGCAGCTTTAAGCAGCCAGTCTTTCATAAATCTATTCAAATAACAGCAGGATCAATAGTAATATAAAAGTAGTTTGTACTATAACTAAAAGCAAAAGCCAGGACATTTGTTTTATTAGTCCTAATCAGAGCAAACCTGCATTTTTATTTACTTGTAGAAAGTTGTGTGTGTGTTTAAAGTAAGGATGGGAATGTGAATGTACTTTCCATGATCCTCGTTGGCTTTGCTGGTGGGAATTATAGTCCAATAACATCAGAAGGCCACACATTTCCTGCCCCTGTTTACAATGAGGAAACTTTAAAGATCATTGCAAATGTGTAAGTTGCTCTGCCTACTTTGAATTTTTAAACATTCATGTCAATCCAACAAGGGCAGTGCATGCATAGAAGAGTATACAGCATATGATCTGGAGCTTAGTTTAGTTGTAGAAATCTGCATCTCCCTTACAGTAAGTCCTTTGTAGCACTATTATAGAAAGACTTCTTTAAAATGATAATCTTCTTGAACATGTCAAGAACACATCTGACAGATCACTACCCTTGCTGTTAACTTTAGGGACAGGAATACTGAATCCAGCTCTCCTACTCCCCTATTTGAAAAACAAAAGGAATCCATGCGCATATTTCAGGCTCATCAACTGTTGTGCACATGGAGCTGTGAACGTGAAGATGAGGATTTTTTTGTTTTTTTTGAAAGCTAACGTATATATACCCCTGTAATGTGCTGCTTCTGTAAACATAGGAATAATTGAAGCAATCAAAGAATCAGTCTAAAAAGTACCAGGAAATTTATTTAAACTGATTTAATTGGGTTACAAACATATAAAAGAATTCAAGTTACTCTGAACTGTGCTCCATTTTCATCAATGGCATTTTTTATTTGTACACAATCTTTGGCCTCTCGACTTAGTTAAATGACATTTAATTTACCCTCTTTATATCCCGCATTTCAGTTGTGACATTCAAAATGCTTGGTTCTCAAGGACTTTATTGAAGTGGGAAGAGAATGTACTGCTTTTTGGAGGGAAGCCTAAGGCAAACAAAAACAAATGGAGAAACCTTCTCTAAATGGAAATGCAGGGGGATGGTTTGAATGAGATCTGGACTGGTTGAATTGAGGGCATTTCTCTAACTTGTGCTTTGCATTTGCTTTTAAAGATGTTGGGCTCATATCAAGTTCATGTTGTACTTTGGGTTGCAGTGTTGGAGACAAAATCCTTCTTCTTACAAGAACTTAATTCTTTTTCAAGTTGATCTTACTTTCCTAATTCATAAAAATGATGCTTAGAAGTACAGATTTCTAAGTGTACAGCTATTCATGCAGACCTCCATTCATCCAGTTCCAGAACTGGTGGTTTGAATGCTTAACTCTTTAACATTTTTCATATGACTCGCTGCATATTCAACCAAGTTATTACTAAATTAAGGATGCTGCTTTTTTTCTGAAAGAATCCTTGTATTTAATACCTTTTATGGTAGGCAGGTTTAACATGAGTCTGTCCCTATTAAGTTTGTTGAATTTAGCTAGTGGAGTTGGGGAGAAATTAGTTTCCTTTTTTTTAAAAAGGTTACCAATGTCTGCACTTTTTTTTCATATTCAGGGTAGAAAGAACCTGGGCTTTAAAAAAAAAGAATTAGAAGAGGAACTGTGATAGGCAGATATTTATAACTTTAAACCAGCTATACATGCCATTTTTTTTTCTTTTTTCCTCTTTCTCTCCATGTCTTTATATTGCTTTGTGGTAGGAAAGGTGGTCTGAGATGTTTTGTAGTTTTGCAGCAGGATGGAATGAGGCCAAACCTAGTTAACTTTTGCCATGATGGCCAAGAAAGCAGCTCTTTAAAGGAGGATAATATAATTTAACGAATACTTACTGCTGTCAGATTTGGTGCATATCAAGAGCTTGCTATTTTTCCTCTGATTTATTTCATCTCTGTTAAGACTGGGGTACTTGTAATTTTCAGGAGTGTAGAATAGTCAGCTTTGTATGGGGTTTTTCAAGTGGCCCATGTTCTTTTAACATTACTCTCCAGGTTAGTGTCAAACAGACTCTGTTGCCTTGGCAACAATCTGCTGTCATCTTGAAAAGTTGGAAGAGTGTTTAAATGGCAAGATTGCCTTCTGAGGATGTGTTACTATATTTATCCTTTCATGGCCATTCAAAAAAATTATCTTAGCTACAAAAAGCTTTGAGCTCAGACTGCATGCTGCTGTGATGCTAGTTTTCAGCCAAACAAGTCAAACCCAAAATCACTTGTAAGAAAACAGGTGAGAAATTTTTCAGATTAAAGATTGTAAATGACTCAGAGATTGGAACATGCTACACAGTGTACCAAATTCCAAAGGGAATGCTGTATTTCTGTGTCACGCAGTAATACCTACAACCAATTCAGAGGGGAAAATCACACACATATTGTATATACCAGTGGCAGTCCATCTGCCGGAGTGTTACATAATGGTTAAGCAAGGCTTCTTGCTGTCTTGTTTTTTTTCTTTTGTGTGTCTTAATTGGAGCACTTTTATTTTGCTCCTGGACACTGATCATTATCCACTTTGTGTCCACTGCACACATGAATGGAACTCACTAATCCTTCCCGCTCTCAGTTATCATATTCCTAACACAAAAGCAGTATTTCAGAAGAGGAGAGCCTGGTCCATCTGCAGCAGCTCTCCATGCACATCAGAACCCTGATTTTTCCATGATCTGGTTTGCATAGAGAGGTCCCATGAGTACAACAAACATGTTGCTTTTGTGTGAAGAAAGTGACAAAGGAGGTAGGGCTACTGCAGTCATTGAACACTTAAATAGGACTTGCTCGAATTATGGATTCTGAAAAATACTATTGCCTTATACAGCCATGACACAGATCTAATATAAGTGTTTGTCTGTGTTACCATTCGGACAGACAGGATCTTCCCTGGCAGTTTCAAGCTTTTGAACTATACTGCCCACACTAATCTTGCAAGTGGCCATACTGCCATATAGATTAGGAGAGATCAGGACAAGGATTATGTGCCATAATGTGGGTTTTCCAGGTGACGTTTTTCAGATTGGTTGGGCTGAAAAAGGGATTATTGTTGCTTTTGGTTTATATTTAGTCTCCATCTGCATGGTTTTTCCAACCAGTATTGCTTGGTAATGTGACAGTTGGCTGTCTGCTATTTATTTTTTTTATCTTTTCATCACTTTCCAAGGTTTGTGCGCCTTGGAGGCAGCATATTTGCATTTTTATTTGTTTTTCTTAGAAACATGTACATGGTCAAGGTGAAGTTAAATTTGGATCCAAGGTTACTGTGAAGAATGTTGTAGCCCTAGATGACATATTAAAATCCCCTCCTTCGTGGACCGCTTGAGGTTCCTTGGCTTCTCTAACTAGATAGAATGGGCATGAAGCAAGCTCCCTAAATTCACATATATAGCAGCCATGCCACTTTACTAAGACAACTTTTGAAAACACAGTGCATTACAACTGCCTTTTAAAAGGGTTCTTTTTAACAAAGAGAAGGAGGAATAAGTGGCTTTCCAGGTTGATATGGGAAAAATAGGGGTGAGGTAGGACTTCAACCCTCATGTGAAATAGTTCCCCCCCCCCCAAATAATAAGTTTATCACAAACTATATAAATACTTAAGCTATTTAAGATAAAGCAAATTATTTTAAGGGAGTTCAGCACTGTTAGGACATCACAACTACTGTATACTCTCTCAATGCAGAAAATAGTTCCTTTCTACACAAGACTGTATTAATTGTTCCTTTTGGTACAATTAAAAGAGAAGAATTACTGACATTTATGTTCCCCAGAGGAAGAGGTAAAGGTTCAAAACACCATTGAGACCTTTATCATACTTAGTGTGGGACATGCCCTAACCACATTGTTGTCCTCCTATTTATTACACTGATAACATACTATTACTATTGTTTTATTTTTTGGCTACATCTTTGATGCACTGTATATTCTTAATAAATGATTTTCTTATTACTTTATGGGCAAAAATATTTACAGGGCTTTTGTCCAGAACCATAGAGCTCTTTCTGTCATGACAGTGATATCATTTCAAAGACCAAATACTAGTACCACCCTTTGTTGATTACTTTTATACTCAGTTCTGATTTTCTTGTCTCTAAATCTCTGCTTAGATGCTTATATGTGAAGGCACCTAGGTATACCTCCTTACTATTCTGTTTCTAACACTGAATTTTTTAGTAAATATTTGTAGAATTATAAGTAGATTGTTTCTACTTTCCTAAGTAAATCACATAATAGTATTCTGTGTACTTCTGCCATAAATTGTACATGATACATTTCATAGTAACTCAAAAAGTAAGTAATTTAAGTTGATACATCATTCATACATGTAGGTTTTTCCAAAATATTTTCAATACAGGTTGAGTATCCCTCATCTGAAATGCTTGGGACTAGAAGTGTTTTGAGGTTTTGGATTTTTTTTCAGATTTTGGAAAATCGGCAGATTAAGAAGAAGATTATATGCCATTCATTCTACATGGGGTCTCCTCTTTTGTTGGTTCTACTTGTTTTGCCCTCTTCCTATAGGGAACATGAGGGAATTACAGAGGTTTGCCTGGGACCATACAGATTCTCTCATTGCAAAGTCCTCAGTTAGCTTGACACCTTTTTCCCCTTCTCGGTTCACATTGGACCATGCACATGTGCTGCTTGCAAAGCAAACTGAAAAGAAAACCAAGCACCAAGCTGATTGTATGTGCTGCTTGCAGAGTCTCTCTCTCTCACATACAGTCCAAAGCAAGCTGAGAGGGGAAAAAAGGTGCCAGGCTGCCTGAGACATTTTGCAAGCAGCTCTCACACATGGTCCCAAGGGAGCCTCTGTAATTCCCTCTTGTTCCCTACAGGAAGACTGAGTTCTGTTTTTCAAAAGTTTCAGAATGTGTAGTATTTTTGATTTTTCGATAAGGGATCCTCAACCTGTATATTAAATTCACACACAAACCAAGAATTGAATGCATGGCATTTAATTCTGTGTTGCATTGTGGCCAATACTGTATAATAGTGTGAGTATGTGTGTGCGTGCGCGTAAAATTCTTGCTTCAAAATTTCCAGAATTTTTGCATCTTTACTCATGCTTTGTATTTGCTCATTAAATGCAATATTTATTGAGAAAGAAATACTATTATTGATCCGTGTACTTTGGTATGATGATATCTGCATAATATGATCATATTGCCAACCATTAGTCATTGAATATCAATAATACATATTTTTTCCCTTGAGTTTTGAATTACTATCATCTAGACATATCGTAGCTTTTTACTGATGATTCCTCTTTAGGAATGCAGCTTGTTACTATCAATACGTTTTAAAATAAACTGTACTGTTTATGAAATAGCTGTTAAATTGGGTGGGTCTATGTGTGCTTAATCTCTTTCATACAAATTTGCTGTGAAGGTGCTGGATCCATATACTCAATGTGCAGTCTGTTCTAAATGACCAGTTGCACAATAAGTGGAATACATGGGAGACCATTATGGATCTCAAGAGTCCCTTCATCATTGCATGTATTGAATTAATCTCCTCATAAAATGCTTATTCAGAGAGTGCCAGAAGACAGTTCTGGTTAGTTGCCATGGCAGATACTATTCACGTTCCTTGGAGAGTTGTTTCTTTTTTTTTAACAGAGCATATTTCCAAGTTTACCACAAAAAGACGCAGTAGTTAGAGTGGGTTTGTTCAACAGAAGTTCCTTTCCCGGTCTGATTCTCATTTTCTCTCTCTGTTTCATTGTGTCCAAATGTTTTAAGAGGTCTATTACTGCTTCTTGTTTTGTTTAAATTGGAGCCAGTCTATTTTTCGTCATGGGACCAACCCCAAAAAGAATGAAACTCTTACAGCTAAGGATTTTGCTATGGCAGTAGCTAACCAGAATTGCTAAGCATGCATGAAAAGGAACTGATGGAATTTTCTAAGCTTATATGTCTGAGCAGAAAAGTTACTTCTCAGGATTTTTCAGACTTAGATATCTATAGCTACATGTCTCTACAAAAAATCTAAGTCAATATTGGAGTTTTGTTAAGTTTAAAGATATTTTAGTGTACCTGAGCCGATAATGATTTTAATCATTTTGCCATATTTCAACAAATGCAGTATTACATTGGCCAGTCCTGTTTTACAAATTCTTTGAGTTCCTTACAGATAGTTTTTGTTTATGCACAATGGATACATGCATCAGTTCTCAGTGGAAGAGCTTCTTCCTTTCCTTTTTCTGGCAGGAAGAGCTTCCAGTGTGGCTTGCCAAAATTCCCTTTTGTTGGGGGAGGTGTGTGCTAAGTTTAAGTGATGAAGTGCTGTTAGGAAGAAGCCAGAAGCTATCCTACTGCCACCCCACTGTGGGACATGAATTTCTTAGTTGTATTCGGTTTGCTCCCTTGGATTGTAACTATTTAAACCAGGAGTGGGGAAAGTGCAGCCCGTGGACTGTGTGGGGCTTCCTGAGGCTGTTTTTGACATCCTCTAACCATAATTTTCAGAAAACCAATTTGATGTAGTTGTTTGAGTATTGGACTGTGATCCTGGATACCAGGGTTTGATTCTGACCTTGGGTGCATTGCACACTCTCAGCCTCAGAAAACCCCATGATAGGTTCACTTTAGGGTCACCAGAAGTCAGAAACAACTTGAAGGCACACAACAACAAAAACAAGCCTTATTTTTTACTTTTTTAAAAAACTGAAAATGTTCCCTGTGCACTCTAGGGGATATGGCAGAAATTTTGGGAACACTCTGGTTTGTTTTAAGGCTGGGGAGCTTTTTTCATTAAGTGGGAGTGATTTCTGGTTTCTTTCTGTTTTTAAAAAGGCTTCTCCTGTGTCTTGTTCTAAAGCAGATGGTTTTTCAGTACCTTGTTCATAGGGGTCCTTGAAGCAAAGGCACTTTGGGAAGAGTGGCTTGGAAATTGGCCTGTGCCCTTTTAATAGGTAGTTTTCCGAGGGCACTCGTGAGCCACACGTTGAAGAAACGGGCTGCTGTAAAAGCTAGTCTCTGGCTGGAGATGTGTGGTGGGCAATTTGGCATAGTGGTACTGACAGGGCATTCGAAACTGCTACAGTTTAAGGTAATCTCATTGCAGGCTTTCCATGTTTTGACTTCAGTTTCTAAAATGAAGGCCAGGTACAATGACATTTAGTTTTCTCTTTCCCCTTCACTGTCTTGTGCAGAGCTTAACTTGGTAGAAGAGTTTTGGGGAAACCTTATATACAAGGCTAGAGTTGTATTTGTTGTTCTTATTACTTAGCCCAGTAAAGTCCCCCTTAATGTGTGGTGGCAGAAGGTGTGGCTACTCACTTAGTTCTTTCTAATTATATCTGGACCATCCACAACACTAGAGAGGACAAGTACCAAAACTGTTCATTTGTTTGAAGCAGTTAATATGGAAACCACGCTCATTGCAGAAAGTATTCAGAACAACTTCATCCACGCAAATAAATCTTTGTAAAAGTAGAAGCTCAGAAATATTTTTGCTAGATTGTCTGTCGGCTTATTCCAGTTCAAATTGCTTGTGAATCATGACTAGCCTAAAAAAATTAAACATACAGTCACGCACATACTGACCTTCACTCTTTGCTCACCTGGAAACAAATCTTATTATAGATGAGAGGCTATTTTGTACATGACTCAGTGACTCTATTCTTTCTTTCTTTCTTTTTTTCTTTCTAGTAGTGTAAACAAGGCCCAAATGTATTTACTTGCAATAGGTAAGCTGTACTCTGACATGACCCTAGTAGATTTGGCAGCATAAAGTAATGGCTTTTCCAACTTTGGCTGTGTAGGTACTGTTAGTCCCAACTAGGGTATAACCATTGAAATGGAGTCAATAGAGATTATGTAACTGGTGTCAGTGCCAGGCGGTGGTCAGGCAGAGGCAGGGGAGCTCGTTAGAGGTGCAGGGCTTTAATGCAGTCAAAACTCAAAAGTACAAAGCAAGCAGGCTTCTACACAGTCTTAACAGAAATAGTCCTTAATGCAGGCAGGGCTTCCACTCAGTCCTAACAGAAATAAACACAGGCTGTTAAAGTACATAAGGCAGGTTACTTCACCAAGGCGAACAGGAGGACTGGTCTCAGGCGCGGGCAGGAACAAGGCACGGACAGCAGGACCACAGTTGACCAACGGTTGTTGCTCCGTGCCTTCCACAGCCTGGCGCCTGCCTCAAATAGCCCTCCAAGCCAGGCGCCAACCAATCAGGTGTGGCCATGTGGCTGAGGGCCGACCAATCAGGCATGGTCATGTGACTGAGGGCTCGCAACTGGGCTGTGCCTCACAGCTGCAAGCTCTCTGCCCGTTGCCTCCTCTCCAGCAGGTGCCGGGACCGGCGGACGGCCTCCTTGGCCTGCCTCCGCTGCTGGAAAGGAGGAGGCGAGGCGGAGGCATCAGCCTCCTCTGGATCGGGGCCGCAGGCAGACTCCCAGGCCTCCCGCGGATCGGGGCCGCGGGTGGGCGGAGCCCCGGGAGCAGGCCTGGGACCCGCCCACCCCGGCAAGCCGGCCGACGACGAGGGACTCGAGCCTGCAGCCTCTGGGTAGGTGGCTCCAGGCCCGGCAGCCTCTCCCACGGCCGCCAGGCCTGAGCCGTCAGCTGCGGCGGCCTCCAGGCAAGGCCCCTCAGCCGCAGCGGCCTCCGCACAGGCCCCGTCGGCCGCGGCGGCCTCCGCGCAGGCCCCATCGGCCGCTACTGCGGCCGCCGCAGCTTCAGCGGCCGATGGGGTAGCGACAGGCCCAGCCGGGCCCATGCCCCTGACAACTGGTGACAAACAAGTTCAAGTCACCACTTACATAATTCCATTGATTTCAGAAGGTCTACTTCTTGCTGTTCTCTCCTTTTAAGTCAATTCAGACTTATGGCAACCACTATCATAGGGTGCTTTTGTGACAAGATTTATTCAGAAAAGGTTTTTTATTGCCTTCCTTGTAGGCTGACAGAACATGACTTGCCCAAGGTCATCCAGTGAGTTTCCACCGCTGAGCAGGATTCAGATCCTGGTCTCCCAGAGTCCTAATCCTGTACCCAAACCACTTACACCATGATAAGTCTACTTTAATTGTAACAGATGTTGGATTTAGTCCTATAAGATTAAGAATTATTAAATATGATCTGTTAGGAAATGACCATGGCAGATATGACAGAGAAAACCTACTAGGTTGCTAGGATTCCTAGATCTCAGGGACTGGTCCCACTTCTCAAGAAGGTTGCCCTGAAAGAAAAGATTTTTTAAAAACTCTCTGCTGCCAGACACTGTCACTGGAGGCTGCTTTGGAACAGATAATGTAGACTCCACAGGAGGTCTTCATGTGTTTAGGAGTTGCTGAATGTAGAACTGCTGTTTTGTGGCTTTCCCTATTCCATTGTTAATTTTCTCAGTTCTGTTTCCACTTTCCTCACCCTTCCCTAAATGGTTGAAGCTGCAGTACAATTTCCTTTCTTACTCAGAGGCACACAGAGGTGCCATTGTTGGCAAAAAATGTGGTACAAATGTCTTCAGCTCCACTTAGGTATGTGATTATTTTTTTCCCTTCCCTTCTCTCCTCCCCACAACTCTTGGCTGTCTCCTTTTTAACTTTCTTCTCTCTCTTGCTTGTTTCCTATTCAGTGCAGAATGTGGAAAGCATTGTTTCCAACTGAGAAGTGTTCATTAGACTTTGCTTTTTTAAAAAATTATTTATTTGAATGAAATACCTGGAATAACTCTGACTAATGCTGTATTGTGCTTAATGATATCATATGACTTCACCAGTTGTTAGGCTTTAAGTTTTGGCCCTGAAATCTCAGAGCCTGGGATGCTCTTGATCTGACACCCTTACCTGATTCAGTGTTGCAACGTTGGTCACATGAGTCCTAAAAAATCTGTAGTTTGCTTTACTTGTTCAGTGTGTCATTAAAGTAAATGAAGAGTTGTGGAACTGAGGGTAAATTGGAGGCCATGAAGTCTTTTACTTTCTATAAAAATATGAATTGAAATTATAGGTTATCTCTGAGAAATTGTCTTGAATCCCATAAGTTTCTTTGCTCTGACTGGGATATCAAGAAGTTTGGGATTTCCCATGCAGAATTTAATGTTTACTGTTCATTTTATTTTATGTGAGTGTGTATGTGTATGCATGCACATCTATATATTACTAGTATGAAGCTGAAGATATAATAGGGCAGAGGTAGGAATTATGTAGCCCTTCAGAAATGATTGGAGTACAAGTCCCAGCCAGTCCTAGCCAGCATACCAGAGTCACAGACCAATAATAACTGGAGGACCATAGGATGCCCAGCCTGCAGTAGGTGAAGACCTGGACTCAAGCCTCTACCTCCAAAGGTGTGGTGTCTGCTCTTCTTTACCACACAGAAATCTGCATGATTGCATATATATGATTTTCTGCAAGAACATTATGGGCACGTGTCCTCTGCAGCAGGGGTGAGCAACACACATCTGATAGACAGGAACAGCTTTGTCAATTTCTTTTTCAAGAAAAACCTTAAGAAGTCTAATGGAGATTCAGTGGAATATCAGACATTCTGATATACATTATGTCTCTCATATCTGCAAGGGATACATTCCCAGAATTATTACCATGGATAGCAAAAAACACAGATAATAGAAAATGCTGTTTTTCAATGAGATGACCAACATAGGTATCGAGATAAGTGTGCAGCTTGGAGAGGAGGCCCTAAAACTGGACGGAACTTTAGAGTTTAAGAGAAAGAAGCCTTTATAGCCATTATTTTGAGCCCAAAGCCCATGCAGAACTGATTTAAAAACAACAACAACAACAACAACATGTGGTCAAAAAAGAGATTAAAATTAATATTTTTAGACCGTATTTCAGCATGGGGAAATGAAACTGTGTATACTGGTTGCAGGCATATGGGAGACATAGTGTGATTAAATAATGTGACCAAGCTCTGCAAGAAGATGAACTAACACACTTTTTACAGGTTTTTCCCATGGGGCATAAGATTACGGCTCTGTGGCTTGACAGATTTTTGCTGCTGTTTTATTTTACTGCGACCCAATTAGATGAGAAGATATTATGTCAATTAGAAACCACATGAATGATTTGAAAAAGTAAATAACATCAGACATGTCCTAATTTGGACTGGAACCTTGGCATCTGCAGGGAGGATTTTATTGCCGTGTCACTGACGTTTGGCAACAGGGATCTGTGCAGATGCATATACCTGATAGGCGGTGTGTCACTCACTTCTGCTCTCCAGTAAGGTCCCATTACAAATTGGGGGCCCTAGCCTGCTATCTGTGTTAACAAAAACCCAAGGCATTTTAGGTTGCAAGAATGGTATCTCACTTCCTTTGGACTTGCATGAATGTTTGTTATGCTTTAATCCGCTGGGAGATTTTAGCTGGGTCTAGAAGGGGAATATTGCAATAAGTAGCAGCTTGCTCCAGCCAGTTAGGCATTTGCAGGTCTCGTTGACTTTTCAGGAAGGGATCTGAACATGTGCTTCACTTTACATGAAAACCAGGGTTGTTAGAAGCACTTTGCTTTGATTGCATCGTGCAAACATGTACAAAGGTTTCTGACTGAAATACCTTCACTGAAGACATAAGAAGTTATTTTGTGGTGAAACACAATATCCAGAAATTCAATGAAGGGAAGTAAATGGATGTCCCTTCCTGTTCCTGTTCATTTCTGTGTTTATATTGAAGTAATACCTGCATGTTTAACCAAATCAAGATCTTTTTGTATTACATGCTGTGCTAGTACTCAGGTAATAGTGCCCTAAAGTCTGAAAAATAAACTAAGCTTTTGGTTTTAAAAAGATTTTATTATCATGGAAAAATTGTCCTTGAGGCTTTACATAAAAAGGCTTAGCAGTCAGGATTTTAGTGCTGGGAACATCCTAAGTAACTTGTTTTTCTTTCCCACTGTAAATCAGTTATTCAGTAACAGCCAAAAGGAAAGACAAAAAAAGTACCCTGGCACCTTACAGCCTAACACAAGTAGTCTTCCGGAATTAATTTTCACCAATTGTCCTATTCACAGGTTTGAAACCCCACCATTAAATGAGATTTAATTACATTCTGGCATATATTGAAACCTGTGATTTCTACCAACAATTTAATGTTGTGCTGCTGTGTGAGGCATTGCTCAATAAATGCCATCTACCTTCTGGCACTGATGTATGTGTGAAAGAGTGTCACTTCCGATGTGTTATGATTGCAAGTACAATCAACCCTCTGCATTTGCAGGTTTGACTTTTTTAAAAATATTTTTATAAAAAAAACAAAGATCAATAACAAGTAATATCCATAAATCCATCACAATGAGTTTAAATACAAAATTTTAAATTGAAACTTTTATTTTCATAAATTGGTACAATATAAATGAGGATCTATTGACGTTAAATTTATAAGTCATGCATTGATTACCATTATGCACCTCTTACCTGAAACTTACATCCTTTCTCTTAGTTCTTATTTTGTCTTTTTTCACATTCCTTATCATGTTACATACAATATTGTTATCCTATATAATTTGTAAATAATTTAACTTCTAAGATCCTCTATCTATGTTCTTAAAGTACAGTTATCTGCTTCCTACTCTCTCTTGTTTGGTTCATAACATTAGCTTTAAATGCTACCTCTGTCTTCCCAATACCAACTAGTAATCATTCTTATCATCCCAAGATCTTTCAACTAAACAGAGATGGTTTGCCTACAAACATACAAACTTATTTTTTTTATTGGATTTTCCATAACAACTCTAATACATATCTACACATTAATCCCCTCATCACCCAAACATACATTACATAATAAACAATACACTACAGTACAGTCATTCATTAATTTACTTTACAAATAATTCTAACACCACCATTTCACACTACAAATAGAAACATATAACTTCCTTTTTATCTTTTATATTCTTTATCAACATTATTATTTATATCCTATCTTTCATTTCCTCAGCACTTTACTTCAATCCGTAAATCAAATCGGTATCCTGCTTTCTCTTACCAACTTATTAATCCCATACTTTTATATATCTCTAATTGTTGCTTCGGAACTAAAAGTAAAAATTAATTCTTTAAATGCATATTGTTCTGTGGACCATGATATATACTGTTGGATTCAGACACTCGTGACTATCTCTTTCTTCTATAACAAACCTTATCTCGCTTTTTCATTTAATAACTTCCCAATTTTTTTCATATTTATTTATATATATTATATATTTGTTATATATTTATTCTCTTATTGCTATACTAGCTGTTTGTCCCCATCTATCTTCTAAAATCCTCTTTATCGGATTCCATGTTAATCGAAACTCCTTTAAATCCTTACCCCTCAATAAGAGCAATAACCTGTCTAGTTCCATCAACTCATACATCTTAATTAGCCACTCCTGGAAATCCTGGAAATCTGGTGGGTCCCATTGCTTCCATGTTTTCGCATAGACCATCCTTCCCACTGTTATGATATACAATAACAGTTTTTGTTGCATTTGAGTCAAATTTGGAATTAGGTCTATCATATTAAGTAGATATATATCTGGCTGCATGTCAAATTTCTTTTCCAGTGCTTTCTCAATCTGTCTGTGTAATGTTTTCCAATATATTTGGGCTTGGGGACAGCACCACGACAGGTGAAACAATGTTCCCCTTATTTTCACATTTCCAGCATTTATGGTCTGAACTTTTAGTCATCTTACCAATTTTAACTGGAGTGTAATACCATCTGTTGAAAATCTTGTAGTAGCTTTCTTTCAATTGGCTAGCTTTTAACCATTTGTTCATCTTTTGCCATGAATTTTCCCATGCTTCAAGTTGGATCGGATGCCCGATATCTTGTGCCCATTTAATCATGTTAGATTTAATTACTTCCTGTTCAAATTCCAATTCCAACAATATCCTATAGATCTTTCCTATATTCCATCCAGTCCCTTTTTTAAGGATGGCATCAAATTCGTTTTCTACTATCATAATACCTGTATTATTTAAACCCATCTTTGCTTTTTCCAGGAGCTGGGTCATTAATAGCCAGTGTGTTGATAATCCAGTTTCTATCACTTCATCTCTATTCTTACATCTCGCCTTCTTATTTTCGATCTTAATTAAATCCCTATATGTAATCCACTTTCCTAATCTCAGACGATCCCTTCTATAGAAGGCTTCATGTGTTGATGCCCATAACGGGATACCAATATATAGCTTTGTTTTGATTTGTAACCAGACCTTAAGAAGTGATTTCCTGATTATATGACTATTAAATTCCTTGTTCACCTTTGCCTTATCATAAAATAAATATGTGTGCTACCCCCAAGCTAAGTCAACCCCTTCCAATGTTAATAGCCTCTCGTTTTCAAGCCTCAACCACTCCAAAACCCATGAAAGGGCACAGGCTTGGTGGTACAGCTTCAGATCAGGCAACCTCATTCCACCTTTTTCCACTTTGTCTTTTAAATTTCCCATTTTAATACGGGGCTTTTTGCCGTTCCGGATAAACCTTGCTAGATCCTTATTCCACATATTGAAAACTGCATTGTTTGTAATTATAGGCAAGCTGTTAAATAAGATCATCTCTGGTAAAATATTCATCTTAATGGTGGCTATTTTCCCGCACAACGATAAATCAAGTTTGCTCCATCTCTCTAAGTCTCTTTTAATTGTCTGCCAGATTTTTTTATAATTGTTTTCGAATAAATCATTGTTAGTTTTTGAAATTTGTATTCCTAAGTACTTCACCTTCTTTACCACTTTAAATCCCGAGTCCTGGGACAGTATTTCTTCTTCGTAGTGAGTTTTTTGTGAGGAGTACTTTTTTTTCCTGATTTATTTTGAAGCCGGATAAAAATCCGTATTCATGCAAAATCTGTTTCAATTTTCCCATTCCTTGATTTGGTTCCTGCATTATTACTACTAAATCATCCACATATGCTCTTATTTTAAAGGTTTGGTTTTTTACTTGAATACCTTTGATCTCTTTGATTGACACTAATTTTACAGTTACTGTTTTCATTATTCTTGTTATATTATTTCCTTAACCCAGTCCAAATTTTACGTGTAATTTCATCAGTTGTATTATGACATAATACCTAGCTTTTGCTTTGAGTATTCTTTAACCAGGTGCCATTCTCTTTCATTTTTAGAGTTGGATTATTTGCGGGTTTGACTTTCACAGATTTGATTATCTGCAAATTTGTTCAACCTCTGCCCCTCACTGCAGGCACTTCTTTTCCAGGGGAACCTTTCCTCTCAGCAGCTCTTATCAGTCTGCCCATCCTTTTAAAAATCTGCTTCTGGTGTTTCTTCTCCACCAGCTGCTGCTGGCCAGCTAAGGATGGCTTGCCACCCAATTTCTCAGCACCACAAACTCTCTCCTGATGTCATGCCACCCTCAAGGAAGGAGATGGGCAAGAGAGAAGAAGAATATGGGCACCATGCCAACCTACCCACCCCTTCCTTCTCGTGACCTGATTTGGACTTTGGGTGCCCATTCTCCCCACCATGTCTCAGCCCCCTTCCTATAGGCATACACACACACATTTTGATATTTGTGCTTTTTCCATTTTTGCAAGGGTCCTGTACCCTTAACCCTAGTGAATGTGGAGGGCCAACTGTAGCTGCTTTTATCTGAATGAGCATACCAGTTGACTTTTCATTAACAATAGATAATCTGTCCATGCGTAAGAAAGGAACAGCTGTCGTTAGATTTGTCAATTGGAAACAGCAGGGAAGATCTTGGCCTAGACAGAAGAAATGAAGCTGCATTGGACTTCTCCATTGTATCAGTGTGATACATTGTATAAGGTGTGATAGAACCTGCTTCTTTCTCTCTCAGATTGGTAGGGCAGCTCCCCAGCCTGATAAGGCAGCCTGTCACTTCACACATAACTCTGCCTTTCCCTTTATAACACTATTGTTGTATGAAGCCTTTCAAGATTATTTAGAACTCCTTTATAGTTCTATGGTAGTGTGTTTTCTGTGTGTCTTTCAAATACTGCATACTACTCAGCCAAGACAGTATATTAATTTCCCTATAATGACACGATGGTTGGGTGGTTTCCCACTTTGCATATTATTTCTTTTCCTCATTCTAAAATATTGAAGTACCTCTCCTAAGGCTTAGTTACTGGCAGTTAGAGCCTAAAGCTAAAATATGCCATTATTTCTAGATTCTAGGTTCACACCTTAAACCTACTTTGACATGCATGAAGTAACATCTGTTTCTAGTTATGATGTCACCACTCTGTCTTCCATATTAAATGCACTGACTGATCAATTTGTTTACATACACTGAATTAATTTATGTATCTATTTAATTAGAAATGGGATCTGCCACAAAATATCGCACTGTGGTCTGCTCTATTTAGCATGTCAGCTAACTATTCTCTCTTTCTGGATACGACTTATAGATATAGATTGAGCTGTGACATGTGTGACCAGGAGTCCCATCAGTAGACTTTATTCCTGTTTTTCTTTTACCAAAATTTTGCCTTAGTACTGTGTTGAATTTACAAATTCATTAATCATTATGTGCCATTCAGTTTTGCTGACAGATCAAAAGACATTAGAAACCTTGACCACTGCTAGAAATAATAGAATGGAGTGGGAATTGACTTCTGGTACCAAAAAGCTTAGATCTTTTCTTACTGCTCTTGATTTAGATCTAGTGTTAAAGCAGCAGCACATCCAAATTACTTAATTTGTATTGAGTGCATTAATGTGTCACCTTTCTGCCAATATATCCAAAGTACTTTCCAGTACTAACAGCAAGCACATAAATGTTACAAACAGAAATACACAGATAGCATAGCTGAAACTGAATTTTTTTGACATCTGTCGACTCGAAGAGATGCCATGGAGAAATGCTGTATCTACCCTCTGCTGAATCCATAATCATGGTTCCAGTCCAGCATAATTAATGGCTAAAGTTTGAAATAATGGTGAACTTTCCTAGGAAGCTGCCTTATTCCGAATCATCTAACTCACTACTGCCTACCTCAGAAGAGGGCTGGAGCTACACCATCATCCCACTCAGAAATGGCTGGGATTCCAGTTTTGGTTTCCTGAACTCCCTTGAGGGAGCAGAACAAAGCATGAGAGCATGTTTACCTGTTTGAAGTTGAAATTCTATTTCCTGGAGGCTTCCACAAGCATGAGTCTCCTTTTGTAATGAACAAACCTTTTGAAGTGAGGATGGGGCATGAGGCTTCAAAATCAAGTGGGGGGCAAGGATTGAACCCTGGGATTTTGGGAGATGCAAAGCATGTGTTCTGCCGCTAAGTTGTGTCTCTTCCCCAACAGGTCAACACAGAATGAAAAACCATTACAATGAAAAGAGGCTTGAGGGGTCATAATGGCAGCCTTGTATTTTATAATTGGTCTTACATTGCTGCTAACATATTGTACAAGGGTGTACTACAGCATGCTTGGTCTCTGGGTTTTGTGTGGTATATAGGCAGCAAATGAGAACGCCACTTTTGTCTACATTTACCATAAATCACAGCACAATAAGATTGAGAGCTAGAGAAGATTGCTTCAGGATAAATGAATTAGTCCAAGTTTGATGGGTCATGAATTCAGTATTACTACTGTATTCTGCCTTCGTCGATGTTTTACAATTAATTAATCTAGCTGTAGCTTTTTTAAAAAGTAATTTAACTAAATGGGGCAAGAAAGCTGCCTAAAGGAGAATTTTAATGCCCTCATTCAGCTCTTAAGATTTTTGTTCCTGCCTGGTCACAGACAAAATAGTACAGAAACCAAATTTAATTGGCCAAAGGTGAATTGGAAGTGTAGCTTCATAGCATTTTTTTTTTATATTTCTAAAGCAAGTTTTGCATTCATATTTTACGTTCTAAAGATACAAAATCTTTTTGGATACAGCCATGAGAGGGGCTCCTCTACATGCAGAAGGGCGTCCTTAATCACTGAAGAGTGGGTGTCAGAGCCCCAACCCTTCATTTCCAGAAAAGAGAATGGGATATAAGAACATTAGAGTTAGTGCTGAATCAATGCAAAGGGCTGTTTAGTTCAGCACTCTGTTCACAGTCAGTTGTGAACAGCATCGAATGCTTCTGAGAAGCTCAGAAGCACATCATGAAGACTTTGGCATTCTCCTACTCATGCTCTCCAACATAACTGCTTCTGGATCTCAAGAACATACATATCCAAAAGCTCTTGGGGTGATACTTTGGTGCTGTTTTTGTTTTATAAATCCTTAAATGGTTCCAGCTCTTGAGCATTGATAACATTCCTTACTTTCCATCCAGTTCCTCCTGAGTGTTGCCTTGCTCATCCCAATTATTCTTCCTCTTAGAAAGCAGCATAAGCTTTTCTCCCAAACTGACAAAAGATTTTATGTTGGGGCTGGTGTGGACAGCTACATATATAGTAGAGTAAGCCCACTGCATTCACTAGGGTTAGGGGTGCAGGACCTCCGCAAATGTGGAAAATTTGCAAATATCAAAATGTGTGTGTGTGTCTGTGGGAAGGGGGAGTGAGACATGGTGGGGAGAATGCACATCAAGGTCCAAACCAGGTCAGAGAAAGAAGGAAAGTGGGTGGGTCAGCATGATGGTTCTATATTTCTCTCTCTTGTCCATTTCCTTCGTTGGGGGGCAGCATCAGGAGAGGGTTTGTAGTGTTGAAAAATTGGACTGTGAACAGTTCTTAGCTGACCAGACAGCTGCTGGTGGAGGAGAATTACGACTAGGGGTAGGTTTTTAAAAGGCATGGTCTGATTGGAGCTGCTGAGAGGGAAGGTTTCCCTGGAAAAGTAGTACTTGAAATGGAAGTGGGGGCAAGAGCTAGAGAAACTTGCAAATAATAAAATCCGTGAAAGTCAAACCTGCAAATGTGGAGGCGTGTACAAGGTGTGGCTCAAATTGTATTTCATGAGCTATGAAAGCTACTATCATATACCCAGATACCTGGGATTGAACTACTTGGCGTTGAACTATGGTGGCTGGATATCTTCTGTTTGAAAGACTGTTGGGTCCAAGTCTAGTTTAGAAACAGAGAACTATAAGAAGGGAGAGTGTAAAGGTACTGAAGATGCCCAACACCAAGATCTCAAACTAAGCAGGCACACAATTCACTTGGTGATCTTCCCTACTATGGTTAGACATCATATTCCCATTTAATAACAGTCAGTTGTAAATTTGGATTTGTACACATAAATTAGCATGTGCAAATTTTATACAAAGCTGCTGTAGTATTTTGCCCTTTTCTTTCTGTGCATATGCCTGCTATTAATATCTTCATAATGTGTAAGTGGCCACCTTACTTACCTACAAGTAGACATGCAAGTTACCACACAAATGAAGAGCCTGAACTGTAGCGACTAACTTGTCTTGTAAAGTTCTCCCCAACTGTGTACCCATTCACTCACCAGCTTCAAAGACAAATTGAATGGGGACCTTACTGATCAGAGTAAAAATTGCATGATATTTGCCTAACTTCCATCATTTTTATGCCTTATTATTTCATTTCAGCAAATGAAGTTGGCAGCGGAGTCGCTGAAAGAACAAACTCCGTAGGACGACTAAAGCAAGCAGCTTCAGAAGAAAAGAGTATATAAGTATATAACTATTAACAGAAAGAAATGCCTATATTTTCACTTGATTCCAATACTCCATGCTACAGCACTTTCATATCCTAATTCATCACTGAAAGCCTCATTGAAAGGAAAAAATAGCTTCCCACATACCATACAGAATGCAGAGCCCAACTAAATCCTGTGCCATATCTGGTTACAATCTAATGCTACCCACATGATATGGCTGTCCCTTAAGGATATCAGTATTAATCATAATCCATTAATCATAAAATGCAGCTTTTAAAAGAATTCTGGAGGCAATACAGCTTCATACTCCCCATGGTATTCAATTTTTAAAACCTTTATTCTGCAATATTTAGTCAACATTTTTTTTCAAATAACTTATTAGATAGTTCTCCACATTTAGGAAATTAATGTAAAATTTGATGTATACATTTTCCCCAAGGGACCAACCCAGTGCAAGGTGAGGCTTCTTTGTGGGTTGATAACAAAGAAATTTGTATTGCATTAGACTATGTTGCAATACTCAATTTTAAAACTTGTGCTTTCCAGTTAAGAGCTAGAAAAAAGAATCCTTTAGCATAAAATGACGCTTACCCATCTTGATCCAGTCCCTATGAAATGTACCAATTAAAGCCTATTTGTATGGAATTTCTGCTGAGCATTAAGTTCCACTTTGCTGAGTTGTTAAACAGAGGCTGTGTTAAGTAATAATTTCATCTGTCTGGCAAGAAAGGCATTAAAACTGTAATCATTGTGAAGGTTTTGTTTTTTTAAAAATCCTGCGTGTACCAAAATGTTTGTTGATTGCCTGTGGTGATAGCTGGAATCCTGTTCTTGACATGTGTGCTTTAAAGTTTGTAGGGCAAGGAGGTTTCCAACATTTCTTTGTACAATTTCACCTTTTGTGTCGATCATTTTCACACCACCAGTGTGCATCTCCATGCTCATTTAGTGGCAGGGAAAGGCAAGGGCACCTGGGCACCCCACTGCAACTCTGCAGCCAGTAGAAAAGCAGACCCTGATCACCAATGAGTATACTACTTTAAGAATGACTACTTAAAGATCTGAGAATGCAATGGCTGCTCTTTCCTCTTGTCTGCAAAACACCTGTTTCCCTCAGGCTTTGAAATTATTTTGGGGACACCCACAGATACTGACAAGTTTTGGGGTGTGGGCAGAAGAGGAGTCCTACAAAAGTTTGCTTGCAAAACATTGTATTCCATGAGCTTTATGCAAGAT
>CAOLHI010004606.1:0-107492 GCA_948474755.1 Ctenosaura bakeri | reverse complement strand
CAGCATATTTTCAAGGATTTCGCCCTCTGAGATGGCGGGAGAAGAAGATCTAGATGGAGAGCACCTCGGCTTATTAAGGGAAGCCACATCTAATGGCAGCTCTTGTTGAGTCAGCACCGTAGCTGGTGGAGGGGACAGCACAGGAATCGTTACCACCAAGTAATGTTGAATAGTGGTTGATTCTCCTAAGCTGGAATCCCTCGATTTTTTATTCTGTCTTGCTTTCGCTATCTCCTCCTCAATCGAGTGGCCTGGTGTAGCAGGCACTAGCTCAGAGACTGACGGTGGCAGTCTAGCATGTGCTGAGGCCTGGTCTTTTGTTGGGAGTGTCAAAGCTCTCCGGTCTCAACATTTTTCTCTAGACGACATCTTTGTCCATTTCTTTGTCAAGATCTCCATTGTTTGAGGGACCTCTTCAATGAAACTTTTGATAGAGTTTCAGATTCAGGTTGCAAAGTTCCCTTAGACAACAAAGGTGAGGATGAGGTCTGCAGGGCCTTCTCATACAGGAGGGACCAAAGTCTAGCCTCCCAATTTCATCTTGTCTGAGGGGTGAAAGCCTGATAGTGACCGCAGGCCAAAACATTATGCCCCTCACCCAGACAGACCAGGCACTTGGAGTGACCATCGCAGTCGGGAATCTTCACATGGCAAATCTCACAGTGCTTGAAGAAGGCTGTCAATGCCATCAATTGAGGGCAAATCTGAAAACTGAAAGAACTAAGTATCGAATACTCTAAAAGGCTCCAAAAACATGCTAACATGGCGGAAGAGAAAAAGAACAAGCGGCAATGGCACCAAGGGTCTTATACAGCCTCAGGGAAGGGGGTGGGGCTCCCACCAAAAAGCTAGGCCTAGAGCTCTAGACGGTTCCAAAGGCTGCTCTGTGCAGGCGCAGACAACCCATTTGTGTGAGTCACAGAGACCATGAAGAAGAAACTTCTATTATAATGAAGTAGATCTGTTCCAGGCATCACCTCTTTAACTGAACTTGCTACCAGGTGCAGAAATAAGATGGAAAGAATAGCGATAGGTTCCTACACCACAGAAAAGAAGAACACTTCAACATGTTTTAGCAGACTCTTTATTCAGAACAATACACCCATGTGAAATGAAACAAACAGGTCAAGGCCATGCATAAGTAAACAAAAACATTCTGAACCTTTTAGAGGCTAGCTGAAGGTTTCTCACTACATAAATCAAAGGATTATCTTTTTTCTTTCACCAGCTTCCACTTTCCTTACAATTTTTATTTTAGTGGCCAAGCTTAACTCTAGCTTTTAAAAAAAACATGCTGGGGTTGGTGGTGGTGAGGCAGGCTTATCTGTATTTCCCTTTTTTCTCTGTTTTACTGTTCATGTAGGGCACAGTAAGTGATTCTGGAGGCAGATGCTGTTTATCATACCTGAAGCTTCTAAAAAATTCCAGTTAAGCAGAGGATAAGAAAGAAATGGAGGCATGAGCAGGTATAAAAAAGCCTTTGTGAAAAGGAACTTTGCTGTCAGAGGTCTGGCCTTATTAATAGCCAGGCTTCAGATCCACAAATTGGCAAAATATATTGGTGCAGCACATAACAGACCAAACTCCAGAAAGCAAAAAGAAAGTATGTTACAATGGGTTTGTAATTTGGAGAATGTATTCAGAAGAAGCACTTCTAATTCTTATCCCTTGTGCTACATATAAGGGGGGAAAAATGAAGCTCTACTTAATCTTAGACCAAGGAGGAACTGCAGGCAAGCATTCTAACATTCAGTCTATGCATACAGTAATTCTCATATGTGGACTCCCACTGGTTTGTATATAAATGCATCACTCCTTATAGAGGGCAGTAGCAGTGATCTCAACCTCACACCTACCTTATGCCCCACAACCCCAGTAGGTGGTCATGCAAAGCCAAGACAGGGGGAGGCCACCAAAGGCACTCTTTGTCCAGGGGACTATTTATCCCAGGGTTGGCCACTTCAGATTAAGCAAGACCATGCTGTCTGGCAAACATCTTCACAACCAATTGTCCCTTTTTCCTTTACAGACAAGGAGGATTATGGAGGGTTTTTGTCTGTGGGGTATTACGAGAAATTGCACTCTAGATGGAGAAACCAGCAAGCAGATTTTTTTAGACAGGGATACAGAGTTGGCAAACACAGACTGTTAAACAGATGCAAAACAAAAGACTGGAAATAAAAATTGGAAGACTAAAATGGGAAAAGGGAGTATCTTACTGGGAAAAAACACTTAAGCAGACTGAATCTGTCTAGTTTATTTTTAACCCAGGTCAGCTCCTGGCATGCGACACCAATTTTTTCAGTCTAACTCTTGTAAACCACACGAATTGGCTTTCATTGGGTGTCTAATTTGTATGAAATCCAGAAGTGTCTTGACCACAGAGATTAAGACAAGGTTTAGCCACACTTTAAAAAAAATCCCTGATGCATATGCATGTGCACTTATCCAGGAAATATTTTTAATTAGTACTTATATTCATATATTTATATTCATATATATTAGTACTTATATTCATATATAGTGATTATCTTATCAAGCTGTTTATTTATAACGTGCTAATCTGTACAGTCTTCCCTCCATATTCATGGCTTTTACCTTCACAAATGTGATTATTTGCAAGGCACATGATTGCCCCCCTCAATTCTCCTCCTCCTGTTCCCCTGCATTCCTCACCCCAGGCTTAAAATAGATACTTTTTTCCTTATGGGAAAAAGGATTTTCCACTTTTACAAAAGTTCTGTGCCCTGAACTCTCACGAATGTGGAGGGACCACTGCATTTGACACATAAGTATTCTCCAAATGACTACTCTGCATGCCCCCATTATATCTGCCTTATACAGTGCAATCTCATACACATCTACACATATATAAGCACCACTGACTTCAGTGAGACTTAATCCCAAATAAAGACTTATAGTATTGTATTTTAAGCTTACTAGGAGCAGGGTTGGAGTGGTAAGGAAGCTCCACTGACTTCAAAGGAACTTACTCTGTCCAATGCACAGAAGA
Organism: Ctenosaura bakeri; assembly: GCA_948474755.1. Classification (NCBI taxonomy): domain Eukaryota; kingdom Metazoa; phylum Chordata; class Lepidosauria; order Squamata; family Iguanidae; genus Ctenosaura; species Ctenosaura bakeri. The sequence goes on along the minus strand of CAOLHI010004606.1, from coordinate 104,479 downwards.
TATCCTTACTTCAGTCTCACTCACACCTCATTCCCGCACCAGAAGGCTGTATGAGTCTGTGTAGATTTTTTTAAAAAAACTTTCTGAGGCAAAAAAAATCGTGCAGTGACACATATGTACATGCTCCTGAAAACAAAGGGTTAAAATAGCAATTCCAGTAAAAACAAAATAATTCAAACACGAAAATGCCCCCTGCCTGTCCCCAGTGTACAGTCAAAACTGAAGCTAAACTGGGGCACGGATAATACATAAAAAGGACCCAAAAAAGCTTTACGGGGGGAAAGTGGAATAAAATGTGATCCCTTCTATACCATGTTTACACTCTGTGCACAGGAGGAGGTCAGTATTTGACACAGGAGTCAATGCTCTTCACGGGGCTAGAAACAGGACAGAAATCGGAAATCACTTGAGCTTTAAATGCAGAAGGCATGATCTCCAAAGAGATCCAAGGAGCTCCTACAAAGGTAGCCATCAAGGGCCTCATTCACTAAAAAATGGTTAAATGTTAAATCAGAAATGCTGAAAATCCTGCTTTACTGTTAGTGCGCACTGTCTGACTGCCCTTACTAGAGTCATCCAATAAGCAGAGGCAGCTACAGTAATGAGGAACATACCAGCAAGCCAGAAATTCACGTTCAAAGGTAATATTGCAACTACAAAAAACTTAGGACTAATGCCTGAACAGATTCCTGGCTTATCTCTTCTTTGGAGCCAGCTGGCTTCCAGATCTCAATTTATTAGACGAATGACAAACCAGGGTCCAGATTTTTACTTTTACCACCCTTTCAGATCATAATCTTCTTCAAAGGTACATACCCATTCCCCCTGTAACAGAAAGCAAATGCAGCCACAGAATAGTCATCCATTACCCATGGTATCTTTACAAAGACTGCAGCCCTATTAAACTAGATTAAACTACAACTATTTGAACAAGGTCAAGAACTCAGCATTTAATCTGAAGTATTTCTAGGTAAAAGCTGTCAGGTCAACGTAAAACAAGCCAACAGAGGCCTAGAGCCTGATTAAATATTAAAAGAGAGTCACTCACATCTGTTTTTATCCCAGAATAAAGATACTGTACACCACTTGAAGGAGCTCATTAATATACTTCACACATCTCTCTCGAAAGGTTACAGGAATACCAATGCTTTCAGAAGCATCTGTCACAAAACCTACCCAACCCAGTTAAAAGAGAGGTCACTGCATACTTCAACAAGCTGCTTCTTTATTAATGCAGGAAGTAATCAAATTTAGGTACATCTTCACTTAAAAGGAAGAAACCTCCAGTGAAAATAAACTAGGTACCTTTGATGTGAACATTTTAATCATTCATCTCATTTCCTTAAGTAGATCATTTGATAACAAAAGTTCAACAAACATATTATGATCCAGCAGTAATTAAACTGAACAACCGCCATGTTCAAATAGAAATCTGCAGGGGTTTTTGGTTTTAATTTATAAAGTATATTTTTAATTGGTCTTTTATTTATATATTTAGAAAGCCAGATAGAATCAGCATGGTGTAGTGGTGCAAATACTGGACTAGGAGCGGAGAGATCAGTGTTCAAATGCCCAATGAGCCATGGAAACCCACACACGACCACAGGGCAAGTTCAAACTCTCTCAGCCTAAAAGGAAGGCAATGGCAACCCTCCTACAAATAAATCTTTCGAAGGAAATCCTATCGTAGGTTCACCATAAGTTGGAGTTGACGTACATAAAAACAAACTTCTAAAGCCGGTTTCATGCCATAACAGTGGCAAGAAAGTAATATATCTGACTGTATACATACTACTATAATACAACTCAGTTTTTATTTTCTATAGTGCAATTACTATGTAACAAAGCATAATAAACAAAATTATCTGTAACAGTAAAAGAGAATGTATGTCCATGCATGTACTATGTCTTTGCTGTAACTCCATGCAATCTATAGACACTCCAAACTATACTTATGGAAATCCCAGAAGTGCAAATCTCTGAGTCATTTTGCTTTTAAAATAGATTAATTCATTGCACTTAACTAAAATCAATCTCTAGCTTATAATATTAGCTACATCTTTAGGCAATCATCAGTCCTCACTCTCTTCAGTGATGAGAGAACATTCTTAACTTTCAAAAACAAAGATATGCTGTTCTGTTAATCTTTAAAATAAATATAGTATACTAAGTGCTCTGAATCACAGTAATCATTGTTAAAATAATCTACATAATATACACTCATGAGTATAAGTGATTCCTGACAGGACTGAAAATGCTTTGCCCTGAAGCCAACAGAAGCTTGATTTCAAAGGCACTATACAGTAATTGGATTTAAGCAACTGAATTACTTAGAACAACACACTAAGTGGTACAGCTTTTATGGTAATACATTTGGCTGAAGAACAGCATGAGCTTCATTAACTTTCAAATACCAGAAATTAATATATTTAGCTCTTGCCGTTGCAGTCTTTAGGATCACATGCATCAATCATGCAGATCTGCCAGTGATGACTAATTACCAAGACCAAATGATATACAACAGACTTGTCTTATTCATTCTTCAAGGAATGAAAAACACCTAATTCAAATTTCAGAATACATGCACACATACACTTTAAGTAATTCTACATAAAACAAAATTCCACCTCCATTTTAGCATGAAAATATTTAGGAAATTTCTCAAAATCTTGCCATTGTATAATAATTTTAAGAACAAACAATTCACACCTGCCATTGTCCTATAATTTAGACAAAAAAAGGTCAGGAATGGATGAGATACAGAATCAGTGTGAACACCTGTACAATAAGAGAGGAGTCAAATAAATTCTAAAGATTACTGAAGTATCAAACAGAGAAGGTAAACCAAGAGGGAAGACATTCACAAACATTACAATATAAACAAACAAAAGGAAGAACAGATTTTATCAATGTAGCCGAAGTCTAGGGAGATCTGAAAACAAATGAGGAATTTTTGACTCACTCTTACAGAAGCATTTTAGAAATTAAAAATTTCCAGAAATTTCGAAGCCTTAGGGAAAAAAAAAACAGAATTTTCCAGACAAAAATTTTAAAGATGTAATATTAATCCTTTTTACAGATTGAAAGTAACTTTGCCACTTTAGGAACATAAAATGTGTTCTGCATAACTTTCAGTTGAGTAACACACATCAGAATTACAGATGTTTGTGCAATCTGAGTAATTTAAAAGGCCACACAATAGCAAGATGTTGGGTGGGCCATAAGTCCCATCATCTCACCTTCCCTATCCGACATACTGTGCATCTTCTTCCAGCACAACCTTCACACACACAAATGCAAGGTCATATGAAGTGTCACATCCCATTATAGTCAAGGGATGCAATACTCGCATTTTTTGTATTATGCAAGGCCCCTCCCTAAACTGCAAACCCCAGAATTCCATAGGATGTTGAAAGTGGAATAATCGCACTATAAGAGTGTAGTGTGGAAATGGCCTGACTGTTTATGCAGCTAACCGTACATCTAAAAAAAGTGTTTGTCGAAGAACTGTAGTCTTTTCTGACTGCTTATCTCTCCAAGATAGCCAAAGAACTAAGAGTTTCAAACCAAAACTATGATCATTAGTACAAGCTCAAAAGAATGACTTTGTGAACTTTGGCCTAGAATCCATTGCATTCCTGAAAAATGGAAGAAGTGAGCCTTTTGTTTCTTTCTAAAATTGCTTAGTTTTTAGCACTGATAATACAGAAATGACTTTTTCAGTCTGAAGCTATGCCAAAATTCTGCAGGGCACATAAATATTGTTAATGGAAAGACTGTGCATATTTGGTATTACTTCCAAACTGAGATTTTATATGTAAGAACTGCTCACAGATCGCACAGCATGGCAGTTTTTTATCTTGAAGTAAAACGTGGGCTACAAGCCATGAAGGTGTTTAATGTAGTAGCATGGTATACCTAGAATAACCTCCAATGTCAGACTGTAAGTTCGCTATTATATTTGCAGAGGAGGGAGGATTTCCTCCTTCTCCCGAATCATATATGGCACATATTTTTTCTCTCTTCCTCTGGAGACTCCAAGGAACCAAAGTAATTGACATTTTTGTCCATCCACTACTTGAAGGAGCGGCTAAGACAATACAAAGGGGTTTCTCTCAATTTTTTTCTGAGAGAAAACTTCTCAAAAAATACAGCTTAATTTCCCTTTACCAGTCAGACTGGCAAAAAAGGAGAAGCTACATCATGAATAATAGTTAATACACATGTACTCTCAATGGCATATCTCAAAACACTGGTGGAAGATGCCCATACACTTTGTTACAACATGAGCTATAATAGGTCAAAGAAAATTCTGCATGATCTCATGTTCACATCTATCTTGTATTTCAGTGCAAATGTGCAAAATTAGCAATGGTCTAATACAGCGGCTCTTAATCTGCGGTTTGCAGTCCCCTTGCAGGGGGAGGCTCAATGTCCTCATGGGAGTCCACATGCAGGGAGGAGTGAATGGAGCAGAAGGGAGGCATCATCCGCTTGCATCACTTCACTGTTAGTGGTAGTAACGGAGTTGTCAGCTGCACAATGGAGGGAAAGAGAACGGGAGGCAACAGCATATGTACAAAGCTAGGCTTTTTTTCCTAAGGCTCCTCAAGATTCCCATCAAGGCAGGGGAGGGGGGGAAATAGGAACTAGGCAGCTCCCACATATTTCTCTGAGAAGAGAGAAGAGCTTCTGTTTTTGTGGAGGCACACCCTGACTGAGGAGGAATGTGAGTCTCTCTCCCCCCATACACACACACAAACACAGAGAGACAGAGAGAGAGAGAGAGAGAGAGAGTTAGGAGCAAGCTGAAAACTATTTAAGGAAATCCAAAAAGCAAGACATAGTCCAGGTCTCAAGTAAACAGTTATTAGTCAAAGAAGTTGTGAGATACTAATTTCTTCCCACTGCACGGTTCACCGCACCTCCATTTAAAAAAGGATGCTTCCGCTGTCCCACCACTATAATTCCTTGTTGGTGTCCGTGAAACTTAGTCCAAAGTAACACGACTTACATCTCAATTCTGCTCATGATCAATCAGATATTCCCTATTAAATACATGTGTTTATCTCTGTGTGCATGTCTATGCAGAGAACAGGCGAGCTGGTGGAGCTCCTGCTTTCTGTTAGAATCAAAATTTAATGCACTTTGGCGTTTTAAATCTTCAGTTAAGTCTTGGGGATCTGTGGCAACAAAAGATATTTAAAGAGGGTCTGTAATTTTAAAAAAAGTTAAGAATTGCTTGTCTAATACATAAAGATCTTGCATTAGTCCATCTATATGGCATACATTCCACCCTATCCTTCATTTTCATAAAAGAAGTGACAACCAAAGTTCTAGATGAAACATCTGAGAACTAGAACATAATTTTAATTGCTAATCATGGTACTTACTGCTTGTTTGTTTGGCCTCTAGAGATACATATGGCATTTCAAACCTTCAGAATGGTAATACTGGCAATCAGGTTGGTAAAACCATTTCTGTTTGAAACACAATCATATACATCTTGAGTTTATACATAAAAAGATGTGGTATCAAACACTGTTTTTGCCAAGAACACTGGTATCTTTGCCAGTAAGGATGAAAAGTATATTACAGAATTACAAAAATGGGAAAGACTTCAAAGGCCATCAAACTCAATTCCCTGATATTCAAGAAATGTTCCTCTAAAGGGAAGTGTAGAAAACTGTGGCCTTTCAGACCCTGGTGCTCTTTAACTACCACAATATGTAGCAGGCAAAGTGAATGATAAAGGATGATAGGAACACTCACTCCTAGCTTCTACTTAAGAAGAACAAAAGAATCAGTCTACTCTGGAAGGCAATCCCTTTCACTGAAAAACAGCTCATGTCTTCATGAATTTTCTCCCAGTATTTAGCCAAAATCTTCTTGAAACTTGAAATCTCTGCTTTGAGTCTACCATCAGGAGCAACAAAAAACCAGATCTGCTGTCTTCAGAATGAATGGCACTACATCATCTTCAAAAAATAAACACAGCTTTAAATTTCATGTATAAATTTCTCTTCATAAATAATCTGTTTCAAATGAAATTTAAGCATATTAATCTAAAACAGAATTTATAATCCCCAGACACTTAAGGTAGCCTGTGTATCTTTGAGGAAAACATGTTCACATCAGAATAGATTATGCATTATAGTGCACCCTCTTCTGGTGCGATCTCCACATGCAAAATGTAGGTCACGCAAAGCATCACTCCCATTATAGTCAATGAATGTCACAGGTGCATGTCCAAATGGGTATGCACATGTTGCATCCACTAACTACAATGGGATGTGACACATTTTTCTGTTTTACATGGGGATTCCTGGAACAAACCACTGCATATATAGATGATGCACTGTATACCATGGCTTGATACTGTGGTTAATATGGTAAACAGAGAATCATAAGTGCTGATAGGCACTCAAATGCCATCCTTTATTGCACAAAGATCATCCATTGAGCTTGTATGGCTGATTTTGCTCTCCTATTATGTCCAACTAACTTACTAACAATTGTTGGCAGAGGGACACTTGTTGGAAACCACATTTTGTGTATAAGCATAATTTTCCTGTATAGAAGGCATGTAAGTTGTATAAATAAAGATTATTTTAAAATGTTTGTTATTGTTGCTGTGTGCCTTCAACTCATTTCCAGCTTATGGCATTCCTAAGGTAAATCTATCACAGGGTTTTCTGGAGCTAAATGTGTGATACATCCAAGATTACCCAAGGCCACCCAGTGGGTTACCATGGCCAAGCAGGGAATCAAACCCTGGTCTCTAGGCTCAAACCACTACAACACACTGACTCTCTACTTACTTGCAAACTAATGTCTTATTGTTAAAGAAACAAATTCTAATGGATATTACTCAGGAAACATAAATTTCAAAACAGGAAATTTAAACCAGTCTTTATTATTTATATTGCCTTGATTTTAATTTATTCACCAATTACTGAACCACATCTGTGCTACAGAACACTGTTACTTCAGTGCACATAAATGAAAGAGGAGCCTGAACACAGACCTTCCCTGAAGCACACAGAGGAAGGACAATATGAAGAAGCCACCAGAGAATACTCTGATGTTCCGATCGTCAGGATGTAGCTAAACCAAGCCCTGTTTTTCAGCATCAGGAACCTTCCATCCTGTGCAAGAATCAGCACGGATGATATCAGAAGACAATGACACATCACTTTCTTCTGTTTGCTGCTTCACAGTTCACATCCAGGACAAATATATACATGCATGTTCTCAGAACTGCCAATATGTTCAAATTACAAGAGTTCAGACCAAACTACTGTAAAAAAAAAAACATACACACAAAGTAGAACAGACACTTTGATATTTCAAGTCAGTTGGCAACAATATGAAGAAGTTTTGAGCTACTGACCAGATTCACGCATAACAAAAAAGAATTCTGGGTTGCTGCAAATCAGTCAGCATGCTGGGATTTGCTACTTGTTCACTTCTTGATGACTTCTTTGAGTAGGACCAACTAAAACCCTGTGGACCTTCTGGTTGTTGGCTTGTTTATTATGATGTGCAAATTGGGAATTCTGGATTGCCCCTCTCTAGACAAGCCAGAATATCAGATCATTCTGCTCTATTACCCACCTTAAACTACGAGTAGATAGTTCACAACTCCTTTTGCTTGCAAGGTGAAAATAACCAGGAGCAAATAAGCACCAGCAAATTAGTTCATTTACAATCAACAGTACCTAACATGGCCACTAGGTTTCTCCCTCTTCTACACACACTTCTGACACATCCTTCCCCAACCACTGGGAGCGGGGCTATAAAAAATAAATGAATTTTGCCTGTCCACACTTGATTTAAATGAGAAGTGGGCAAAGACAGCCTATATGGAAGATGGTGAAACACTAATTAAAAGCTGTGCATATATGGATAAATATCAATACAAAAGGGAGGGGAAGTCCTAAGACTGGTTCTGCTGTGTAGTTGTTATAATTTGTTATCGAGTTAATAAGAAGCTCTGGACTCCTGCATTATCAGCCAGCATGCCGGAAATAACCCAAGAATACATAAATTGCTGCTCCATGCCATCCAGAGAATGAGATATAACACATTCAAGAAACTTCTTGCATAAAGCTAAATTGATTTTGTAAAGTCCCTTCAATGTACAGATTTAGTTTAAATGGTTTTCAAATGCTACTTATAGCATCACCATATTATTTTTGCAAATCATTCATATAAAACACCACAGCAGTGTTAAATAACACCTTTATTTTAAATAACGCTGTATATCTGGTACCAGCCAGGACACTCTTAGCATATTCTTTGTATGTAACAATGCAGGCAGGGTAAGAGACCCTAGAGCAGCTGTTCAGTGCCTGATCTTACAAACCCAAAGAATGACAAAAGGTTAACTTAATTCATTGAGAGAATCAGCACATATCTACCCACTACAAAAAGTTTTCTAACCATCTGCATAGCAACAAGCCTAACTCCTTCTAAAACAATTAGAAGCATGCTGACATGCCCTCATGTGAAAGTGTACATTTATATCTTAGCAACAGCATTTTTTAAAAAAAAATTGAACTTTTCAGAAATTTTAAGAAGCATCATGAGCTGATGGCTTAAATAAGCAGCTTTACATGCTCCTGTCTGCGAAAAAAATGTTCAGCCTCAAATCTGCTTAAGATCAGAGTAAATGTTTTAGTTTTAAAAGATGACACAGTCATTCTAATTGCATTATCTATTTTTAGACACAATGGTCTCCCAATTACCCAAATCTTCTATCCAAAACAAAACTGTTTTTTCTTTAAAAATTAGGAATGATTTTTTTTTTTAAGTAAACCTTATAATAAGAGTGATGTTGCTCTAAGGTACACTTTGTGATGTTATGGACTTTTGGGGGGAAATGCGGTTATATGTCTTGGAAGAAGCTAAGATAAAGTATGGTTATATATGCAATTTATAGCATATGCCAAAAGGTAAGGATCCTTTGGGATGGGGTAAGAGTATAAAACATTGCAAGCAAGAAGTGACTCACCGAACATTTGAAGGGATTTTAAAAAAGGTTGACACGTATGACTATTTGTCAGAGAATGAAAGATATGACTGAAAGTTAGGAAAGATAGAGAGATTAGTTATGCTCAGGTCTGTTAGTTAGGATTAGGAGCAAGAGATGGGAATTAGTTCATCAGGGTCAATTAGGATTTAGACATGTAAAAATAAGTAATCTTTAACTTTATGTTGAACTTCTACTACATTCTTACGCTTGTGACTCACAAGATTGATTGGAATAGCTGAGTTCAGCTATGTAGTGTCTCTGGTGACAGACATTATTCAAAAGTGGTACTTTCCAGTGGTGAGATTAGAAAATAAAGGTTTTGTGTATGAACAAGGAAGGCATCAAGGGGGTCTCTGGAATGGAGTTCCAGGGGTGTGGCTCTCTGAAGGGCCAAGTCAGTCTGGAAGCAGGTGGCCTGGCAACCAGAATAGCATCTCAGGAGAGAAACCCAGCCCAGTAGTGTGTGGGAGGGGCTAGTGGCCGAGAGAAAAAGTTATATAAGGCCAAGTAACTGTCGGTATTCATTCCTTCAATGAGATTAAAGCAAATTGCTAGGAACTGAAACTCCTTAGCCAGTCAGAGAGTGTGACTGTGTTGGGAGTGTTAACTCTCAATGGAAGTCTAGTGAGAGGCGGAAAAGTAACTGAACCTTAGTAGATTCTGGTCAGAGAGTGTGACCTGGATTGGAGGTTCAGCCTGTGGTGGGAGTGTAGCTAAAGTGCTATTTATGACACTCACACTTTATATGTGAGTCTAAAGATATATGCAAACTGTCTAAAAATATACTGAAGAAATGTATTAACTTCGATCTGAATATGAACGATAATACTTTATTCTAATTGTTATCTTAACAAACGTTACCATTTATTCTTGTGAATACTGATTCAGCCGAGTTGTATACAGTACATGAAGTAAACATGCTACCATAAACTCATTAAGTGGTTTTAAACAAACCTGGAAAACCCTTTTTTACACAAAGGTGGCACTATAAGGGGGGGCGGTCGCTTTGTGGCAAAGACTGGGTGCCTTATCAGATTGGGAACTGCTGATGTGGGAGAAGTAAGGACCTGTCCCCATATTCGATTCCATGGCAGTGGGGCAGGAGAGAATCCTCACATTTGGCGGCAGTGATGGTACTGCTGGATGACCACGACACATTTCTAAGTCGATTTAACAAAATAAGTTTCACAATAAAAAATCAGGACTTCTCCCCTCGTCTACTATTTCCCTTTTTATTATAGGAAAACTTTGTCACACATCCAAAACACTGCCTAAGTAGATTTTCTTTTATAAGCATTGGGGCCTCCAGTAAAACAGTTTGGCCAAAATTATCTGTATCAATATCCCCTAGAACTCTCTTCAATTACTGTCCATTTAAGTACAATCACAGATTTTACTGCTATAAAGAAGTCAGAAATTCTATTATTTATTCTAAGCAACATTCCAATTTCAATTTTGCAAGCAATTCTATGCCCACAGTTTAGTCATAAATACCAGATCACAAAGTGACAACTCAGTACAAGAAGGGGACAAATACGGCCAGGCTCTTATTTTAATATCTAAGGCCCAAGCACCTGCTACATCAAAGCAGCATGTTTGGAGCTTTCAATACAGTTGTTTGTTTTGTTTCAATATAAGCAGCTGCAATAAGGATCAGGGTCTGGGCTCTACTGCAGGGGACTGTCTTGCACTGCCACTGTGACCCCAATCTATATTATGCCCATCTTGACAACTGTTATTAGTTGCAGAAGGTAAGAATTTACAGTTTTGAGCTAAGCCTGAAGATTTTCATGGAGCCAACCTATGACAATTTGCTGCCTGAACTGAAGAAAATCATATATCTCTTTCTCATTTCATTATATAAAAGTTAGTCAACTAACTTACATTAGTTACTTACTTATTTACTTACTTACATTAGTAAGTTAGTTAGTTAGCTAACTAACATTATATAAAAGTTAGCTAACCTTAGCACTGGAAATTTTCATTAAAAAAAAGTTGGTTGAGAGCTAGAGCTGGGTAATCTGGCCCTAAAGTACAGTTTTACTGTCGTTTTGTTTGTTTTTTTAAAAAAGCACGCAAGTCATGAAAAAATTACACCTGTGTATAATAAAATGCTAAACACAGAACTACATAATAAAATTATCAGCCATCATATTTACTGATAAATTGAACAAGAGTTTCACAGTCCTAATCCATTTACCAAAAACAGCAAAGGGCCTGTCAATTTATACCTGTCAATCCTATATTCCACAACACAGATATCACATTCTACAGTTTTATTTACTATCCACTGAAAGATAAAGCTACTTATACACAAGTACTCTTTATATTTTTCTTCATTCCAATCAGATGATCTAAGATCTAGACAAGACACAGAAAAGACATATTCACAGTCCTCAGATGGGTGAAGATAGACAAGCTGAAGGAAATCCAGTGGCATGACACTTCTTTCCATGTTGGGGGAAAAGAGATTTTAAAACAGAAGAATTATCTGGAATAGGTTTACACATCTCCAAAGGTCATGTCAGAGATGAGAAGGCATACATCAGGGCTTTCCAAACAGTGTGTTGTGACATCTTAGTGTGTTGCCCGCAGTGTGTAGGTGTGTCGCTGACCTGGGCCAAGAGAGATTCCCCCCCCACCTGAGCCTGGCCCACTGCCACCACTCTCGCCAGGTCTTTCCTCACTAATGGCAATGGCTGCAGGCCAGGCTCAGGCAGAGAGGCTGCCTTTCCCACTACCACTGCCCTCATCAGGGTCTTTCGGCACTGAAGGTGTAAGGCCCCGCTTTGGGAGTCCCCAATGTCAATATGGTTTGGATGGACACCATACCTAATTGGCAACACATTTTATTGGCTCTGATATCAAATTCAAGCCTGAGAGGTGACAGAGAGGTCAAATGGAGTGAGGGAAAGAATTTGACTGTAAATGTGAGAAGCATAGGTCAACTCCAAAATTCCTCCAGATAAGACCGAGTCACTTGTCAGGCAAATACACACCATTCCTGTGGATAACAGGCTTAAATAGAAGCTGGAATTTTCCAGGGAACCCAACTGTGAAGAGCCCACCAGGACACTGATTGACAGATATCCAGTCCCTTGTACACCTGGATTCTTTCGTCTGTCCTCACAGCACCCACAATAGACAGCTATTACAACATCCATCATGTCTTTGTCAATCAAAGCAATAAGCCCATCAACAGGCGAAAGACTCACTGTCCACAACAGGATCCCTTTGTCTTCCATCTAGAACCTTCACAGCCACAAGCCATTTTCAGGGTACAAATATCACTGATTTGAGGATGCCCAGTGCAGTCTCTTGAAGGTCTACCCATCACTCTGTCCATCTGGTTCCTGAATGAGAACTGTCCTTAGGTCCTACCTAAGCCAAAATACATTTCTTCTCTTCACTACTCTTCTGGACTGGTAATTATAAACCACCACCCCCAAATCCCTCAGCCTCTCTACAATTTTTCTTCCCTTTCTCTTTCAGCTAGCTCTTGTGTGAATGTGTGATTGTGTGTATCTTGTGTGCATGCATGAGTGAATTCCCCTCAATAAAATAATTTATTAGACACTTCTGCTTGGTTTTTGGCTTGGCCTGACCCCGTAAACATTGGGTAGAAAGATCTCATTAGGTTACCCTGCCTGTTGTAGTGCTACAGCTTGTGCTCTGGCTAATTCCCATCCCCCATTATTTGGAGCACATTGAGGTGTCCCCCACAGGACCCCAGAAATCAGGGTAACAAAGGTGACAGCGGCATAGCCTTGCACATATTTACATATTTGTACTCAAAAATGATAACAATCTTGTAAATAGGTTGTTGTGGGTTTTCCGGGTTTTGAGGCCGTGTTCTATTAGTATTTTCTGCTGACGTTTCACCTGCATCTGTGACTGGCATCTTCAGAGGATAACCTCTGAAGATGCCAGCCACATATGCAGGCAAAACGTCAGCAGAAAATACTAACAGAACACGGCCTCAAAACCCGGAAAACCCACAACAACCTATGTATTCTGGCCATGAAAGCCTTCAACTTTACATCAATCCTGGAAATGTATGTTATTATTTATAAATCATATATTTTTTAAAATATATGAAAGGTTTTCATGAGATATGTTGTGTCCCCATACAATTCATTATTACAACTTATTTATATGTCCGTATCTCTTAAAAGGGGTTCATTTAATATCCGGTTTGCTAGTAAAACTGAATTACTGTGTCATGAAATGATGCATGTCTAAAAAGTGTGTCAACAACATGAAAAGTCTGGAAAGTTCTGGCGTACATCTTCATAGCTGAAAGGATTGTTTGAGGGATTTCTGATCTTTTAAGGCTTTTTTTCACTTTACCAGGAAAAAGAAGAATGAATTTGTCTGAGGATGCACCCCTCCAATACCTCAAAACTGTTCCATAACTGTATTATGATGAAACCAAGCCCAAGTACAACAAAACACACACAGGAATGGTCACAAGGGATAACAGAAGAGAAGAGGCACCCTAGTACCTTCCCAGATGTGCTGAGATCACAACTTCCTTCATTCTCAAGTAATATGGCTAATAGTCATACTGGCTGGGAATGATGGGACTCTGCCAACCCATCCAGATGACCATGAGATTAGAACAAGATATAGTTGACCACCAAATTTCAATAGCAAAAATAAAGGCATATGCATCATAAGGTAGGAACTGGCTGGAATGAAATAAAAAGGATACGCAGCAAGAAACAGACACAGAAACATTAAAACCACATCTTCTCTATCTGTCTTTTAATGAATTAATCCCAAAACCCAAAATTTCTAAAAAATTACCTGTTTTCCTCATCACACTACAATGGGGGGAAGCAATACAAGTTACAAAAACAACCTAAGATATAATGGTCTTCTGCATCTTTGCATATGTTCGCATATTTGACACTTTAGCATTAACTCAACCAAGCAATGGAAATGATGGAGGATTCCAAACAGTTTAATATAGGCAACATTTGTTAAGCAGCACCAAGATTTCACACTTATTCTTACACCTAGCATTTACAAGGACATGGTAGATTCTTTCCTGCTTTCAGTTTATTGTACATGCTGTGTGCCATCTTGCAGAAATGAAGCAAGTGAATAACAGACCATCCAGACCATCTTTTTACTACTACCTGAATTCAAGATCAGCAGAAACTGTAGAAGTCTCTAGGAAAGGGGTGAATCAAGATAGGTCGTTAACCTAACAAATGAGGAGTTGCAGACTAACCATAGTGCTCCAGAAGAGTAATAACCAGAAATTAGTTGCAAGTTACTAGTATTACATGTAGCATTTACCAGAACACTTCCCCGCTCCCCCAAAAAAAGGACCAGGCCAAAGACAGATTCCCTGAAAAGATCCCATTATTGTATTTCTGCATGCCACCACTTTCTTTCAATTAATATTTCATTATTAAAGGGAGAAGAAACAGCAACTCTGACCATATTAGAGAATTCAGAACTCCATTAAATTCCTCAGCAGGAAGGATGTGTAACACTGTGGAAACAGAACAGGGTTCTTCAGATTTATATATTACATAACTAAATTCTAAATTTACATATAACTAAATTTCATCTCCCTCCCATTCTGAAGGATTGAAGTGGGAATTGTGTGGCCTCAAGAAACTGATGGACTACAACTACAAACAGCCTTAATGGTGAGAAATGCTGGAAGCTGCAGATGAATATATGGAGCACTGTCCAATTCCCATTCTTTATTTAGGACTTATGCAGCTTGTCTACAAACCTGATTTTTTTAAGCTTTCAGGGAAAATAAACATGTACGAAAACTTATGTCTCTCTAGATTTCTATGTGCAGATTCTTCTTCTCAAATACTACACTGCTTACATCTTCAACATTAAGAGAAACCTCACTAAATGAAGCAGGCAAGCTTATTAGGACAAAGCGAAACTCACTCCACACATATTAAAAAAACTTTCTTCAAATCCACAGTGATATAATCTTTTACACTTACCTGGTCTTTTTCATGAGGCAAAAGACTGACAGGTGGAAGGGATACTGGAAATGAACTGTATTTAGATGTTCCTTTGCCTTCCAGGCTCCCATAGTTTACTCTATATTGAGGTCCTTCTTTCAACAGTCTCCCATTATTTACAGCACGTTTGGCTCCCAAGCGTAATCTCCGTTGAAACACAGGGTTATTGAAAATACCTGCAAGGTCATGTTGACTTCGCAGGTATTTTTCTATATTTCTCAAAGAAGAGCCATTTGGTTCCTGGAGTCCTTCAATTCCTCTCCGCAGGAGTTTATTCCAATCCACATTCCGAAGCTCATTACAAGCTCCCTTAGATCCTTTAGAAGGTTTAGGAAGGTCACCCAGCTTGACAGATGAGAAACGTCCAGGATTATCTGGGTCCTTGTAGGAAACAAGGCCTTTGTTGGTAACTTTGAGAACAGAACCATCCTGGACACTTAGCTCCAGTTGTTCAGAAACACTCTTCTTATCTAATCCATGGGACACGCAGACAGCATGACAAATTCTCTCTTCAGATGGTCTCTGTTTTTGCCTTTTAACTTTTTGTATAGCTTCAAGAATCCACTCCGTGTAAAGTGGGTTGGCAAGTTTTACCATGGCTGACCGATAATTTTCCAAGAATAAGTGTTACCCATAGAGTTCTTCTTTAATCCTATTAGTGATGCTTCCAAGAAGTATTCACCACATGAAGAAAAGACTCCCCTTCATGCCCTGGAGCACCAACTCAAGATTTTCCATCATAAAGATACTCAGAAAACAAGGATGATGCAAACTTAAAATAAAAAATCATTAATCAACCAGTATGGAAAGTTGGAACAAATCTGTTATTCCAGATGGAAGACATTTCTGCAGTTCAATGGGCCTTTCTTTCTGAGTAGTGCAAGCATCTTCAGGTCTTCACAGAAACCTAAAGAGTTTTTAAAAAAGCATGTGGTTAACCTCATTACACAACAAAAACCTGTTCAGCTCATAAGACTTTAGGTGTACACCATTTTATTAAAGAAACTGAACCTCTACAAATCATGCTTAGCTACTACATTAAGCCTACTGACAAAAATTTATGAGAACATGTTGCAAAGTAAATATAGATCACATTCTCCTCTTAAATTTATACTCCAGCCTTAGTATGTGGCAATTGTTAATACTTGAGAAAATAAACAGATCAGCTAATTTTATTTCAGTCGTCCTTCCAATTTCTTCTACTGAAATACTACATAGTTTTATGCATTCACTACCCATTTTTCCAGACCAAACCTAATAACATTTTTCTGAAATTAACCCCTCTATGTTCTGAACACACCTATTTTCAACCCCACTGGATATGCAGTCTTGTGATCTGAAAATCTCAGGCTGCACATACATGCATGCCAACACTTATATGTAGCAACATTCTCAGTGCTAACACTGATTACAGACTTGCCTTTCAGTTTATACACAAGATCTACAGGCAAAGCTACTGGCCAGTTAGGTTTCTAGGAACCAAGATATCATCCTGAAGCACAGCTTCCAACGTCATAAAACCATATACACTAACATCTGTAGTAACATTTTTAAATTCCTCTAACAACAAGAAAGAGATGCTTAATGTCAACTTCTACTCCAGCATCAAGGTCTAAGTCTCTCCATGCCAATCAATCTAATGCAGTGACTTTCAAATTTTCTACATTCAAGGAACTGTTTCTACATGAAGGGACCCTTGAATTTTGCAGAGGATTCTGAAGCACGCTCAAAAATACATGCTCAATTCCCAGGGAACAAGAAAAGGCTTAAGTAACCTCTCCTCTATGTAGATATATCAAAATACTTCACAAAAGATTGTCTACTGTTACAGATTTTCTGAGGAGTTCCATAACCTTCTAAAGAATTCCAATGTTCTTCTGAACATGTGTTGAAAGTTGAAACTATGATTCACAATCAACACTGTCAGAATATCCACACCACCAAAGACTGTTCCTACAGTGGCCAACTAGGTGCCCACGGTGAGCCAGAAGTACATGACTGTACAGAAACAGCAAATCTTCCCTGTTTGCTTTCTCTGTTCCATGAATTAATTTGATACACCTCTGCCACTTATAATTTTTCTTCTAAGCTCAAAAGTCCAAAATGTTGCAGTCCAAAACTGATAGTTCCAATCTGTTTAGTTCTAAAACGTAAAAAGCTCAAAATGTAAAAGTCCAAAACTGCAAAGTTGCTTCATTCCCTTTATTTGCTGTGTCACTTTTCTGCACCTTTTCTAGCTTTACAATGTCCTCATTAAACAGAACTGTATACACAAGTAAACAAAAAAATCTTGCACTAAGTTCGAGGTTTTCTCAGAACACATGGGAATTTCAGTGCATTGAGACTTAGAAGAGTTAACTTTGCACATTTTGAATTTTCTGAATCCACTAGCAATTCTAGTGTCTCTTCTCCCCACTGAAGGGGCCAACCTACTGACTGTCAGAACACATGACTGTTGCTTCCCAGTATATTAACTTGCAGACACCTACTGGCATGAGACATTTTTCATCCCAATACACTACAACATTTTCGATTTTAAAAAGTACATCAATGGCAAAGAGTAAAGTCCCGAGAAATCTGTTAGAATTATTGCATCCCAGCTGTATTTTTCTGCAAGAAAACTGCATAAGTCAAACAGCTAAATTCAAGAAATCACCAGTTTAGAAGAGGAGCACAGTGGGTCCCCCAGATCCGCAGTTCAGTTCCAGAATCCTCCGTGGATGCCCAAAAACACGAATGATCGTGTCCCATATTATTAAATGGTGACAACATGCACGCAGACACTTCAATGTGTCCTCGTTCAGATCACTACCAATTTATATATGGGACGTGACAATCCGGAGCCTAACATCTGAAGGGTTCACAGTTCCTGTAGTGTGAACCTGACCAGTCATCTTATATATATGGAGTCCTGTGGCTGACTTCCAGTCTCACCATCAGCAAACAGAAATTTCCTCTACACAGCCAGGAAGCATGTTTTATGAAACGTAGTTCTTTCTACTGGGATCTGGCAAGCTAGGAAAAGCATTGGTGAATCAAGAAACTTCCATGAAGCTCTTTGCAGTATGACTAAACTCAGTGGCTATTACCTAGCTCACTATGTTGATGATTACCTAAGCTCACTCAATTCAATGCAGCATTTCAGCATCCTGCAGAAGTATCCACACTTTCTCTTTCACTTTTCCACATTTGGTTTTCTTCCAACCTGGTGGAATTCTGGAGTTTGTAGTTTACTGAGGCCAAAGAGCTCTCCGGCTGAGTATTCTGAATGCTCCTCTCTAAACTGCAAATCCCAGGATTTCACAGGATGTTGAATGTAGAATAATAGCACTATAACAGTGTAGTGTGGAAATGGCTAGAGAATCACTAGCAATCTGGGAAAGAAAGAAAAAATACAGAAAGCTTAAGATGACACAGTGTTGTCAAATCCCCAAAGTTATCTCTCCCCACCCCCAAAACTTTCTTCAAACCTACCACAACAAATTTTACCCTACAGTTATCTCAAAACAGGAACCTGTCTTCCTGTTTATGTTACCAAGCACAGAAATGGAGCTAAGTATGTAAAATAATATTTTCCCACACTAACACCTTGGCCACTTGAGTTGCCCACTACATCCCTTTTGGACTATAAACTCTTTGGAAGGGGGTCAGAATGGCATCACTTATTGACTGTCCAACTTCATGAAGTACCATGCACAAGATTAAAAGAAACCTTAACTCGGATGTGCAGAATCCCTCTCCTCGTGGCATATAAACATGAAAATAGCCCTCGGCCATACCCACCAAATGGTCTCAACAGGAGCCATTTCCACACTACACTCTTATAGCGCGATTATTCCACTTTCAACATCCTATGGCCCCTTCCGAAACTGCAAACCCCAGGATTCCATAGGATGTTGAAAGTGGAATAATCACGCTATAAGAGTGTAGTGTGGAAATGGCCAGGGTCAGAAGAGTACCCGTGGCGGCTTGGTGGAACTGGGTCCAGAGGTGCAAAGCACAAGCTCTGCAGGGTGGGGCTCAGCTTTCATTGGGAAATTATCAAAGGGATCACTTTCCCGTCCTCTGTCCACCTTTTTTAGGGAATGCAAAGAAAAACACGCAGAGGATTCAGAGAAATAGAGCCTGCATTCTCCTTCCCATGCACTTAATATGCCAGTGACTCCAAAGATACCAGCCATGGCCATTCCCACACTAGACTGTCATAGGCCATTTCCGCACTACAGTGTTAAAAGTGCTGCTATTTCACTATCAACCTCCTATGGAATTCTGGGGTTTGTAGTTTAGGGAAGGGCACGTCGAATTCTCAGCCAAAGAGCTCTTTGGTCTCAGTAAACTACAAACCCCAGAATTCCACAGGGCATTGAAAGTGGAATAGCAGCAGTTTAACACTGTAGTGTGGAAATGGCCATAGTGCTATGATTCCACTTTCAACCTCCTATGGAATCCTGGGGTTTGCAAACCCCAGGATTCCATAGGAAGTTGAAAGTGGACTCGTAGCACTATAACCGTCTAGTGTGGAAGGGCCAATGACTGACCAGCGCATCTTTCAACCGCACAGAACATCCACGTTATTCACTCCCCGCAAATGACTTCAAGGGGATTCCGCGGCCGCTACGAAGCCCCTCACGGTCCTGAGGCGATCCTCCCCGCGCGCTCTCCAGCCACCCACCGGCCCGCCCGCAACCTGCAACGACCGCGCGGGGTCCCCGGCCTCGCACTGCGTCGCCTCACCTCGCCCGGCGGGGGGCGCTCACGGCCCACCCCCGCCCCGAGGAGGAGGAGGAGGAGCCAGCGCCAGGTGTCACCGCAACTGCGCCCCCTGCTGGCGCCTCCGCTACCGAACTTTCCTCCTCAAGCAGCGCCGCCGCCGCCGCCGCTTCTCCGGCCCCCGTTCTCGCTTTTCAAAACGCCGCCATTTTGTTTCGCCCTCTCGCAGTCACGGCGCATCCGACATGACACTTGATGACAGCCCAATGTAGGCTCATTAAAGCCTCACCCCCCCACCTGCCCTCCCTCTTGTCCTGAGGCTCAATTAAGTCCCGCCTGTTTGTTACGCGGCTGCGCTCATTGGCAGCGGCGCCCTGTCTATCGTCATCACTCTCAACCAACCTCCTCCTAACACGCCCCCTAGGAAGCCCATTGGCGGGTGAGCGTTGTCAATCAAGCCTTGTTCTTTCCTCCCCGCAGAGAAAAAGGCACTCCTGAGAAAGCGTTCGCTGGGCCCGCTGCCGAACCTCACAATGCTCGTTAGAAAGGGACGTGGCAAGTGCTTGCTTCTAATAGGCGACAGGAGCCGTCAATCAAACCCTATTCTCCTCCCCGCTTCTGTTCAGCTTAACCTCCCGCCCGCCTGCCCGCCGCTGAAGTTTGTTAGCAGGCTGGCAAAGCGGCAGCGGGAGCCCGTCTCCAGAAGGACGGCGCCGAAGCGTGCCTGGCGCGGAAGGGCGCGCGACACATACTAATAAGAGGCACTTGAAAGTATTTGAGTTTCACGCCACGTGCCGTGGGCCCTTTTCTCCAGGCGCCCGGTCGGGCGGGAACGGAAACGCGCACGCTCCCATCACCGTTCGCGAGCCCTCCCGCTTTAAGCGGCCAGCGCGCGCCACCCGTGCAGAGGACGGCGATGCTCCGCTGCACGGCGGTACCCACAGCGCTGCAAGTCGAGGGTGGGATGCGCACACACAATTTCCGCACTCGCCTGTTATAGCGCGATGATTCCACTTTCAACCTCCTCTGGCATCCTGGGGTTTGCAGTTTCGGGGGGGGCCGGACGGCCCCTCCCGAAACTGCAAACCCCAGGATGCCAGAGGAGGTTGAAAGTGGAACCATCGCGCTATAACAGGCGAGTGCGGAAATGGCTACACACACACACAGGTCTTCCAGTCCTATTGCAATGCCCACGGGGATCGCCTAACCCGCCCCTTTGCTGCAGAAAACAATTCCAGCCGGGGCGGCGGGAAGAGCAGCAACTCCGCGGCTGCTCCATCGGTGGCGTCCTTCGCCCCCACCCCCGCCCCCCCCCGATCCCCCCAAAGGCGCAGGGCCGCCGCGATGCAATGCAAAGCAATGCAAGGCGCGGGTCCCTGGGCAGCGCCTGCGAGCACGTGCGGCGGGGGGAAGCGTCCCCGCGTGGATCCAACCAAGGACGACAATCCCGGGACCTGGCAGCGCGGTCCCCAGCAAAGGCGACGGCATGCTGCGCTCGCGCTCCTGCAACTCTGAGCCTCACCGGTGCAGGCTCCCGCCCCCCCCCCTTTGGAGCGAGCAACTTGACCTCCGCTTTCCATTTTCTCCGCTCAGGGACGGCTCTGCGGAAGGTCGGGGATGCTGCAAAAGGCGATCGCGGCGGCGGCGGCGGCAGCTCCTTTCTCCCTCCTTTCCTCAGTCTCTCTGTCTCTGGCTTTCCCCTCCTGGCCGCCGCCGCCGCAACCCGAGCCCGGAGCCCAACACCCTTCGCCAGCCTTTCCCCCTCCGCCACCGCCCCCCCTTCCCCCCAAACGAAGGCGATCCAGCCTGGAGCGGGGAGGGGGGGACCTCCAAAAGCAGATCGGGGTCTCCCTCGGCGATGAACACTCCCCTGCCCGCGCCAGATGCAAAGGACATTACGAAAAATTAATACCTTTTTGTCCCCCTCTCCGTCTTGCCCGTCTCCCCCGCCCCCCGCAAAATAAAAAAATAGGGGGAATCAGACACAAAAACATACAAAACATTCGGATCGTTGCCCGGGGGGGGGATCAAGGGGGATCACACGCCGAAAGAGACACCGGAGCGGAGTATTCCTGTTATTAATTCCCTCCTTCCCTCCCCCCTCCTCGACCAGCCTGCCTCGCAAATAAATTATTTTAAAAATAAATAAATAAATAAATCCGATCTTCAAACCTTTCTGGATGGTAAATGGCCGCAGATCGCACGGACCGATTCTAAAACACAGGACTTGATAACAGCTAATTGAAAGGTTAATCTACATAGGCTGTGACAGAAGAGGTCCCTCCCCGTTTCTGATTTTTTTTTTTTAATCTGCTACTGGCAAGTGGGAAATTGAGCTTCTTGGAAAGGGGGGGTTGGAGGAGGCGGTGAGGCGGGGGGGGCTGCTTCTGATGAGCCCACCGGGGGGGGGGTTAGATGGCTCACACAGGAGGAGGAGGGGAGGGCTCAGGGAGGCGGGGGTCGTTGCTTTGGGGTGGGGTGACCCGGTGAATTGTGTGCCTCCCTGAAGATTTATGCCAGCCGTCTCAGCCATGTTAACTCGGAAGGTTTCCGCACTGGCCTGTTGTAGTGCTATTATTCCACTTTCAACATCCTATGGAATCCTGGGGTTTGCCTTTGGGCCCCTCCCTAAACTGCAAGCCCCAGGATTCCATAGGATGTTGCAAGTGGCATAATAGCACTATAACAGGCTAGTGCAGACAATAATTGACTGATACTGACTCCTAAGTGCCCGCAGAGATGTGGCCTCAATAGAGAACATAATGCAGAGCGGGAGGAAGCAGAGGAGAAGGATCCACTGCAATGTCTTTTGTAAATGTCTCATCTTACTGGAGGAATCAGGACTTGGAATGAAGGAAGCTATGGGTGAGGGAGGAGGGTGTGGATCTGAAAGATTTTGGCTGCCTTCTAGGAGACTCTTTTTCTCCTTTGCTGAGATGTTGAAGGGCTGAACTTGGAGCCACAGGGCTGCGAAGCATTTGGGATCGTCCAGGGGTCCTCTAGTTCTGCGTGTTTCCACTCCCTTGTAGGCACCATTCATTGCACAGAGATGGCCTGAAGAACTGTCCCTCATCAGGGGGGAAACATTTTGCGTGTACTGAAGTTTACGTACTGAAGGACACACGATGGGCCCTTGGTATCCACTAGGGAAGAGCTTTGCAAACTTTTCATGCACTTTTTGGACGTGCATCATTTCGTGACACGGTAATTCAGTTTTATTAGCAAACTGGAGGTGAAACTAACCCCTTATAAGAAATATAGACACATACATACATTGGAATAACAAAACGTATGGGGACACCACATATCTCATGAAAAACCTTTGATATATTTTTTAAAATAGATGATTTATAAATAATTAGATACATTTCCAAGATTGCAGGCAACACACCTACACAGTTCAGGTGACACACTAAGGTGTCACAGCACACCATTTGAAAAGCCCTGCACTAGGGTTTGGTTCCAGGACCCTGCCTGGACACCAACATTTGCAGATTTTCAAGTCTCATTATGTACGAAGGTGTTGTAAAATGGCATCCCTTATATAAATTGGCAAATTCAAAGTTTGCTTTTTGGATTTTTAAAAAAATATTTTCAAGCCTTGATTGGTTGAATCTGTGGATACAGAATCTGCAGATACAGAGGGCCAACTATATTCACAGCTTAGAATGACTTCACTGCTTGGTTTGAATGGATACAACACTGACTTTTTCTGAGGTGACTGAGTTGATGTCACCGATCAAGCAAGACTGGATTGTCATAGGAAGTGATTTTGTTGCTGTCTGTTCAGTCATCTCTGACTATTATACAGCCATCCCTCCACATTCGCTAGCGTTAGGGGCACAGGACCCCCGTGAAAGTGGAAAAATGTGAATAACTCTAGGCCATCCCAAACCATATTAAACACACAAAAAAGTATGATCACTATATTCAACCCACCATGGATTCCGTTGAGGAATCCCAGTTCCTTCACATGGCAGAAGTGGGTGGCTGGTGGGGCTTACGGCCACCTCCACTGCTGCCCCACACCATTTTTAATAGGAAGTTACAAGCCTCATTCACCATTTCTCAGTCTCATGAGGCTTGCAGTCCCTATTAAAAATGGCATAGGGGAGCAGCAGAGATGATAGCAAATAATTTATGAATAATCAAATCCACAAAAGTGAATCTCACAAATGCGAAAGGCTGACTGTACACGGTAGAAAAGTGTGACTCTTGTCCCAAATGTGGCTGGGAGAAATGACTTCATATAGCACAGTGCTTCTCAGGCTATTTGATGTGATGGACTAGTAATCGTTTTCCTCCAGTATGCCCAAGAATGGTACCATATTTGTGCCCATTGGCTTTAACAGCTTCTTGCTTTCCTGGAAACTTGCCACAAACAGGCAGTTGATGGCTTAGAAACTAGGACCAGTCCATGGACCACCATTCTGAGTAGTACTGATCTAGGACATAATTGCATGTGTGTGTGTGTGTGTGTGTGTGTGTGTGTGTCATCTTCAAATTTTACAAGGATTCTCTCCATGTTGTCATTTAAGTTACCAAAACAATAAAGAGTCCCAGATCTAGGATGCCGGATTTTTCTCCCTACCTGAAAACCTCCTCCAGATTAATGAGCACTCTTTAAGTTATACTCAACCAAGCTAGACTATATTTCATAATATTATCATCCTGCACTCCAGTTTGCTAACCAAAATATAATAACTTTTTTGAATACTTTGTTGAATATTTACTTCCACAGTATTCTGCTTTAGCAGGAGTTTAGACTAGGTAGCTCTCTCTCTTTCTCTCAAGGGTATTATGTCCCAGGAATTTGTGCATTATACCCCATGACATTTTGGCTCAAGACTCCTTTTTATTCAGGAAGACACAGCTTGAAAAGCCAACAAGCTCTGAGCTGCCACAGAGGAGTAGGTGTATATGGGGCTCTTTCTTCATCACATTAAAGGGAGATCTTGCCTTTAAATTAGACAACACTTTAGTCCAAACTATACTTAATGCACGGATGGGTGGGTTTCAAACCTGAAGGTTGTTTATCTTCTTGCAAAAACATAAAGACACTTCAGAAGAAGACAATTTGCAGTGGGGAAAAAATGGCAGGAGACTATTTGAGTACCATCTTTTCTCTTCCACTTCCTCTCTATTTCAAATCACCTCTTCCTGTAGCTTCTCCTCCCTTCATGAAGCAGCCACTAGTGTTCAAATAGATGTCTTCTTGTGCAGCATATAGTTTGGCCATAAGCATGAGAAAATGTTAAACACTTTTGTATATATCCAACCAGAAGTAAGCCCCACGAGGCTTGACTGGGCTTATTCTGAAGTTAATGGACACATTTGGAGCCAAGTGAGAAAAGGCTTAAAATCATTCCCTTACTTGCTGTATGTGTGTGTGTGTTTGTGTGCGCGCTTTGAGTTCGAACCAATGGGAGGAGTTACTACAAAAGTGAAACAAAACCGTGGCCCTTTTTTCATTGAGGCTTCTCGCGTGAGCGGGGGAGGGTGGCCCACGTGAGAAGGCTCCTCCGGGAGGGTGCCGCTTCCCCCGTTCCTTCCGCAGGCGAAGGAAGGAGGGGGAAGCGGCACCCTCCCGGAGGAGCCTTCTCGCGCGAGCCGCCCTCCCCCGCTTGCGCGAAGCAGGAGGCTGTCGTGTCCGTCACACTAGCGCCCCGCCTCGCCCCTTCCTTCCGCAGGGGCAGAGGGAAGGAAGCGCGACCCGGCCGCCTCCCCAACGCTCCGCACAGGAGGTAAGTGCACGTGGGCTCCGGGAGCGTTGCGTGAGCGCGGGTGATTTTCGCTTTGAGGCGAAAATCAAAAAACCCGCAATCGCGCCGCTGCAGCCCCATGAGCGCAGCAGAAGTGGGAGTGCGTCGTGCAGTGCGAAGCTCTCACTCCCGCGAGGCTCAGGGGGCTCTCGCACGACAGAAAGCCCGTGCGAAAAGGGCCCATATTTACACATGTGTACACACAAAGTTAATAAAGGTTTTCTGAGCCTGAAAACATTTTCCTGTTTTAAGATGGCAAGAGGATTCATCATAACGGGTGAAGCAGACATTCCCTGCCTTAACTCCTGTGTAATTTTGATATCACAGAATCTAGAGCTATTGTGTTTCTCTTCGTCCTTAAAATAAGGGCAGTTGGCTTGATAGAGGCCTGTGGAAAATGATAGAATATATGATGGACTAATTGGCTTAACTTGCTAAAGGACAGATATAGGTGTAAAATGGAATTAAACACACAAGAAACCCAATCCATTTTGAGCTTCAGTGAACAATTTAAAATTAATTAAAGGATAAATGCAATCATAAAGCACATTTCCCATTTCACTTCCTGCTAATTTAAATCAAGGAACATATAGGTGTTCAGCTTTGACCCAATGGCTCTTATATTCCTGGTGGGGCTTCATTCATGATATTCTTGTTCAACCCTTTTGTGTATTGTGAGGAAAGTTGCACACTGACCCTAAAAGAAGTTGTGCGAACTGCATTCATATTTTTTAAAAAAACTATAATTAAATGCAGTTCTTCTCACAAGAAAAATCTGAACCTTTGAACATTATCTGTTGTATTCTAAAAGATCAAAATCAAAGTTAACAGCATTGTATTAACCTTCTCCTTTGCTGCCAAACAGGTGGAGTTGTGTAACTTCAGCTGCTTTTAATGCAAACCTGCGTACACCCGGGTGTCTAGACATTCAAGGCGATGATGACCCTTGCTTACAAGAGGTTTCCCAGCAATACCTACCGGGATCAATCGCATTCTTTTACAACAGCTATAGAAGGAAGTTGTATAAGCCAATTCACCTTACCCCGTGAATTGCTGTGCTTCTTCCCTATTGTGTCTTTTTCTGAGAGACCTGGCTCCAGCTGTCACATACATGGGTAATTAGGAGCACAGCCCTGGCATATATGCCTGCTCCAAAGTCAGCCATGCTAAAGTTCAGTGGGACATATACTTATGTCAGCTCCTATGGGACTGCAGCTCAAGCGAAACAGTTTCAAGCTTTTGCCTTTCAGAAACAGAGAGTGGCTTTTTTCCCTCCATTCTGATATGCAGGGATAGTGGCAGCCCAAAACTCACATAACTGTCACCTTCATCTTGAGACAGGGCTTAGCTGATGGCCTCGTGGCCAAAACATCAGGTCTCATTTTTAGACTTTTCTGTTTACTCAGCCATCTCCATTTGTGTGATGGTGGAAGAGTACTGGTTACCCTGATGGAATTCGAAAACATATTTTTGTAATATTTGGGTTGTTGCCAGCATAGGTGTTGACTAATTATGGGTTTTCTTTTTGTTTGTGAACTAACAGAGCTACTTTTTTTAAAAAAAGTTTATCCCAAGAAGTTAGGGCGTAAATCATATTGTTAGTAGAGCCATCAAACCAATTGGATTTGCCAATGTGTTGATTCACTACATAATATTTGATTTGGGACTCTAGTTAGCATTAACCAACAAGATTCTAACCCATAACAGCAATGGCCAGTGGTTCCCATATCAGGTGATCAACCTGCTCTGGGTTCGAGGTCAAACTTTTGTTTTTATTCCTGGACTCGTATAGCTCCAGGAAGCTAGAGAAGCAGTGGCTGATGGTTCCCACATCAGTAAGGTGATGAATCTGCTCTGGGTTTTAGTCCAAACTTTAAGGATCTATCCAAGATATAGAACCTATTTTGGGGACAAGATTCAGAATTTCAGGTAGAATCTTTAAAGTTCAGGCTGAAATCCATAGCACTCAGATGGAAGCCACCAGCCTCCACTGAACTGAAGTGTCTCTCAGAAAACCAGGAAGGCACCCAAGGCCTATATCACCTTGAGGACTTGAGAACAATTGAATTTGAAAGAGAATTTAAAAAGCAGCACCTTCTGAAGGAAAAGAAATAGATATGACTGATATGTATGGAGATCTTGCGAGATCATCAGGTGCAACTGAACAGTTATGCTAGCAGCAACATAACTGAAAAGATGGGACATGCTTCTCCCCAGACAAAGCACCATTTGAAGTGTGATGTTGATTTCAGCCCTTAGCACAGCTATAATCCCAGCTTGGGCACTATGTGGAAACAGCTCCCCTTCGTTCCAGCTTTAGATAATTCT
Source organism: Ctenosaura bakeri (assembly GCA_948474755.1). Taxonomy (NCBI): domain Eukaryota; kingdom Metazoa; phylum Chordata; class Lepidosauria; order Squamata; family Iguanidae; genus Ctenosaura; species Ctenosaura bakeri. The sequence continues at coordinate 76,637 of CAOLHI010004606.1, read as the reverse complement.
GAAGATCTATGGAACCAGCAGTCACTGAATCCCAACGTTATTCCACATGACTGATTTTATTTCAGGTGTCCTAGTAGTCTAATGCGGTGGGCTTAGGCATGAAATGGAATGCAATTACCTGAGACAGTCTGAACCAGAAGTGGGCAACGTCAGCAAGTCCAGGGGCCCCTTTTCCTTTCCTAGGACTTGCTGCTGTATTCCCACTGAAATTTTATGGCGATCATGCCATTGAATTTTAGTGGTAAAGCAGAAAATACTATTAAATACAAGTAGGAAATGTTTGCTTTGATAGAGCTTTCTCAGTTGAGAGGATTTAGGCAACAAATTGAAAAAACAATGTAAAGGATTCATTTTGTTTGTTTTAGTGGCTTTTTTCAGGTCTGCTGCCAAAATCCAATCACATGATTTATTGTCGAATTTTTCCAGCATAGTTTCAAGAGTGTCTTGCTACTTGCAGGCCATGTTCCTCCATCTAAATTATTAGCTACAAGTAGTTGTTAAAGGAATGCTATTGCATAGAAGAAGATATTGTCAGTTAATTTTGGATTTTTCAGTAGTTACTTATTGACAGTTTCTAAAGACCCTGAGAGAAATTGGTACTGTCACAAAGCTCTCAAAGACTTTTTACCTCACCCAAATGCCCTGAGTTTTCCATAGCCAGATTGAAATTTATTCACATCTTTCAATAAGTTGTATTTATAATGCTTCTTTGCCCTTTTACTTTTTTTTATCTGTTCATATATTTATAACAAATCTATCCTCTTTCTAATTCTTCAACTGAGCTCTTCAAACCTCTGTTCTGGATGGTTTTATTTATTTATTTATTTATTTATTCATTCATTCATTCATTTATTTCTTGCCTTTCTCTCCATGTGGGATCTAAGGCAGCATACAACATTTTAAAAACACAATACAATTAAAAATTGTTAATGCAAAGTTACAACACAATTAAACTAAATGTCTGTTTTAAAAACATAGTTAAAAACATTTAAAAACAGCATTAAAAACAAGTTAAAAACAAGCATGAAAAGATGCTTAAAATAAAAACACTACATACACTCTTCCATAAAAGGCTTAATTTGCCGCATACACTAAAACAGTAGAAAAACAACAAAGAAGGGGCCAACTGGACTGCTCACAGAAAGGAGTTTCATAGCTTGGGAGCAGCTACCGAGAAAGCTGTCTCTTGTGTCCTCACCAGATATGCCTGAGATGGTAATGAGACGGAGGCCATTTCCGCACTAGACTGTTATAGCGCTATGATTCCACTTTCAACATCCTATGGAATCCTGGGGTTTGCAGTTTCGGGAGGGGCCGGCTGGGGCCACTTTCAACATGAAAGTGGAATCATAGCACTATAACAGTCTAGTGAAGAAATGGCTTGAGAAAAAGCCTTCCAGTGCAGATCTTAGAGCACAGCTCATATAGGGAGACATGATTTTTCAAATACTCTAGACTCAAGCCACGTAGAACTTTAAAGGTCATCGCCAAAACTTGTGTGCCTTTAAGTCATTTCTGACTTATGGCAACCCTAACACAAACCTATCACAGGGCTTTCTTGGCATAATTTGTTCAGAAAGGGGTAGTCTTTCCCTTCCTCTGAGGCTGAGAGAGCATGACTAGCTGAGCAAGGGTTCAAACCCTGGTCTCCAGAGTTGTAATCCAACACTCAAATCACGACACCACTCCGACTCTTTTGGGCACTTTGCCTGCCCTTTTTCTTTGGTTGCCTAAAATGTATTTCTAAATACTCATTTAAAGTTTTGTATTGGTACAAGGTTAGAAAGCAAAATTCATTTGAGGAGGCAGACTTTTTATTAGGAGGAGCAATGCCCTCCTTTTGCCCCTCCTCTGTAGTTACACTCCTGCCATCAGCCAGGTCTTCAGGTAACTGACCACAGCTGTCTCAAGAGGGCAATAGAGAGAGGAACTTCTCCCTGCAGTGATGGCAAGGAATACTGTTTGTCGGAAACGGCTTGAAGGCACACAGCAACAATGGGGGAATAGCTCTAGTGGAGGTCAGTACAGCAAGGAACTGTTGTGAGAGGCAACCTTTGCATGCTTAATTAACTGGCTAGTTTGCATGTTTATTGTAGGCTAAGGCCCTTTCCGCACAAAGGAAATATATCACTGTAGCGTTGTTGCATCGCAAATACATCTGCACATCAAACCGGTTTGACGTTGTTCTGTCGTAATTTGTTCCACACGTGTTCAGCTCTTAGCATGGTTCACATCGTTGTGAAACCAATGTAATATAAAAATGGAAAAACTCCGATACAAACCAACCACAACAGTGCGTTTTTTCCTACATGCGGAAGTGTTACATCAATTCACACCACAGAGGTGGGCGTTCAATTGACCAATCAGGGGCGGCACAGTAGAGGAGGGAGTGGAATAGGAGTTCCAGGATAACTGATGATGTGGAAGTTACAAATGATTTTCTCCACTTTACTTCAACAGAAACCGGAGGGCGTACAGAAAGGAATTGAGGTAAGTCGGAGTAAAAAACACGATTCATAAAACACGGTGAAACGCTCCTCCACTCTAGTGCAGAAATATGTAGAGAGAGACTAGAGTAAACTTCCTGTTGTTTGGTCAACACCCACTTCCCCTTGCATGTTCTCTTCCTCTTCCCTTTTTGTTCTTCGGCTTCCCTGCAAGCACATGCTCTCCGATTCTCTAGCAACCATGCTTTTTTCTAAGCATGTGAGTTGTTATTTTCATCTTACCTTTTTTCAAGAATTTAAGCCTGTGTAAACTATGCACAAGATTGTGTGAGTAAATCCTTTTACATATTTTTTAACCAAACTCTTTGCGTTTATTTTCAACTAGATTAAGTGTGTCTGGGGTGGACATGTTAAAGTGGGACTGGTAATTTGTTCAACTTCTGCCTGTGCATACAAAATACTCTGCTGATTGGGAGACTTATTACTAAAAATCTCTCAATTCCGCAACAGGAACAAGCTACCAACTACGATTACTAAATGGAAGGTCCCTATTTCAAATCAGTGTATCATTGAACACCACACTGTAATGGGGCAGAGCTACTGGGCTGATTTGTGGGGGATTTCCTGAAGGATTACAGCTGGCTGCTGACAGAAACAAAATGCTGGTCTAATAATGTATGTGTTCTACACAGTTACCTATATCAGTTTCACAACATTTTAATTGGCATGGGTCCATCCAAAGAAATTCTGGGATTGGTTATTTGAGGAGTTCATAGAAGGTGCCAAAATACTCAGAGAAGAGAAGAAGGAGGGTTAAATCGGTTTAATTCTGTAACGTGGGCAAGTACTCAGGATACCTTTGGGAACTATATTTCTAGCAGAGATTTTAAATTCCTCATCAAACTACAGATCCCAGAGTTTCTTCCAACACAGTATTACAATCAGTGTGGTAGATAATGGATATAATTGCACAGTGAAGACACATAAACTTCCTGTTGTTAGGCAAGGAAGGGAGAAGGTCACTGAAATAAGTGCCTTAGGAACATAAATTGTGTTGTGCTGGGTGGCTTAGGAGAGTTGAGTGAAGATTGTCATTCCTCAGCCTTCCCTACAATGGTAGGGATGGGATGGAAACAGGCAGCTGACAGGACTCTTCAGTGGGAACTTTTTAGCCCAGCTTGAAAGCCACACATTGGAAAGGGGCAAAGTCTTTGCAACCACGGCACGATGGCTCTTCCTTCTCTAGAGAGCAGCACTGTGCTTCCTGCAGCCTGAGGGAGCTCCACTAAGGCTAGAATGTGTTTGTTTTTTTCCTCCTTGGAATATCTTGTGCAAGGGTGGGTTTTTTCAGGCAGGGAGAAAAGAAGAGGTCTAGGGTTGGAATGCAGTCCCACAAAGATTTAATGTGGAGATCAAAGCTGCTTGTCTTGCTTTTCTCATCCTCTCTTGCTTTGGAGACAAAACGAAGTACTCTTCTCCTCCTTTCCTGTCAAACATTCACTCCTCATACTGCAAAATTCCAACTTTTTTTAGAAAGGGAATCAGGTTTCCATTTTCAATAGTTTGCCTTATAAACAACAAAAAAGGCAAGCCACAGAGAGCAAGCTATCTTTGCAGGGCTGAGCATGAAAAAGTCACCCAGCCTTGTGGAGGAAACGTTTGTGGTGGTGCCTTCGAAACCGGGGTCACCTCTTTGCTTGCATCTCTGTCTTTATTGGCTTCCCACCATCTGCCAGCCCCACTGCTGCACTCCTCACTTCCCTAGAAAAACTTCAGGGGGAGGTGGATGGCGCTTGAATGAGACAGATGTGGGTGTGCCTCTCCATTTGCCTGGGATGGTGCAGTAAGACGAGAGGTAACCAATGATGCCACTAGGCTTGGTATCACCCCTATCTGAAGGGCTAACCTGCTGCAGTTCATTCCCCTGCATTCTCCTTGTGACACTACTGCCAGGACTTGTGACACTCTGCCAGCTCAGGAAGGGAGACTGTTGAGTAGCAGGGTGGGCAGTACACTAACAGAATCTCTATTCCATCCCAGACATCCAACTTCAGATAAAAAAAACCCCAGACCCCACTAGACTGTAAGATGGGGCACTTGGTGAGGGAGATGGAATCCTGATAGACCACCGCAACTCCACTTCTGCCCTCTTCCTTTTTCTGGCAGGACAGAACTGTCTCATATGCCTCATCTTGGCATGCTTACTTACCCTAAATAGGAAATGTCTGAATGGATTAACTGAACAATCTGTCCACTGTGAGAAGGAAAAAGTGAGTTGTTTGCTTGCTTTTAAACTGGGTAAAATCCATGTACTCTAGTGATTTGAGCATCGGACTACCACTCTGGAGACCAGGTTTCAAATCATCACAGCCATGGAAACACTGGGTGACCTTTGGCAAGTCACACTGTCTCAGCCTCAAAGGAAGCCAAAGAGTACCCCCCTCTGAACAAATCTTGTCACTACAACCCTGTGATAGGTTCGTTTTAGGGTTGCTATAACTCAGAAATGACTTGAAGACACACAGAAATAAGAATGTTTGGCCAATCAGGATTTAAAATTTTTCAGACCAGTCAGAAAAAAATTACCTAACCTCATTTTAAAAGTATTAAAATGCATTCTCTCTCTCTCTCTCTTTCTTTCGAAAACCTGTCACCAAACAGCTATCAGCACACAGATTTGCAGTACAGTAACAACATACAGTGCAAAGAACATTTGCTCACAACCACCAAATGTGCTCTTGGCAGGCAGTTTTGAAATGTACTTTCAAAGGAACAACAGCCTGACTTTGGTGTAGGCCTACAACAACTTTTTAAAAAGTCATATGCCAGTGCTACACTGGCTATCTCTAACAGGATGTCAGCCAACGGCTCTGCTTCTTAAATAACCACGTCTTGTGACAGAAAATAGGAATAGGTGCTAAGATCTTCAGGGAAGTCCCTTCTCTCAGTACCATCGCCTTCCAAGGTTTGTTCAGTGAGAAGAGGGCCTTCTCAGTGGCTGTTCCCAGACTTTGGAACTTGCTCCCAAGGAAGCTTAGGATGGCTTCTTCTCTGTCAGCAAGTGAACATTTTTCTCTGTTCCAGTGGGCTTTTTAGGAAATTTTAGGAGCTGGCTATGACGACTTTTAAAGATGCGCTGTTTTATGGTGTGCTTTTCCTCCGATTTTTATCTTTTGTTTTTTAATGGATTTGTTTTAATGGGTGTTAATCTCTTTTTGTAACTGTTTTTAATTGCATTTTTAAAAAAAACTTCTTGGTTTCCAATATTGCTATGATAGAAATGGTAACAACAACAACAACAACAACAGTAGAATTGAGGCTGAGATGCTGATTTCACAGACCAAAATTCCCTTAGCCCTGGATAGCATGTTGTCGCAAAATGCCTCCCTCCCATGGTCACTGCTTGTTGTGGAATGCCAAGGGCAGGGTGCTTTCCTGCCCACTCCCTGCTGCTCTGGGCACTTGCACCTTTCCAGCAAAAGGAACTGAACTTTGGCAACACTTCAGCTTGGATGCCTGGAATTTTATAGGTAAAAACAGCATCTTGAGATGTGTCTGGAAGACAACTAACTAGAAGCTTGGTACAGTGTAAATAGTGAGCTTCTAGTGATCGAGCTCTGTGTTGCAGCCTATTCCATGATTCTGCATCTCTCAGGGCTTCCAGTCACTCATTGATTTCAGCTGCATATAGAGTCTGCTATGGTAGTACATGTAATTTACATTTCCCATTTTAAAAATCTCAGATAAATCAGTGTCTTCCTGTAGGCTATATAAGTGAGAAAAGCTTTTTAAAAAAAACAATTCTAACCATTGCAACACACTTTTCGGCATTTCACATTGATAGAACAGTGAGCAACATGAACTGGCAAGAACAAGAATGTGATGGTTGTAGAATATATGCTCAAAACCTTTCCCAAGCCTTCTAGTGTTGTAGCAGGAAGACTGCTTCAAGTCAAAGGAAGTTACTCATATACTCAAAGCAGGAGATATGAGCTGCAGGGTTCTGAAGAGTTTTGAATGCTAAGAACAAAGCAAGAGAATTAGATGTGGGTTTTATGATCGCCACAATGCCTTTCTTACCCCTGGAGCCTCATAGGCTTCTGTAAAATAAATAAATTTTGCCTAAGAAAAAAGAAAGATTATTTGCCTATAGCCTTTCAGTTTGCTTGCTTTTTAAAGAAAGTTTGTATACTGCTTTTCATTACACACATGTGCACACACACACTGCGCACGCACACACATACACACGCACTGGTTCATAAAATAAAAACACAACCAGGTACAATAAAAATAATCCATGGAACACTGATAAAAGAATAAAGGTCTCAGTTTAAAGTGATCAGGAATAGCTGGCAACACTGCACTAGTGTGGTGTGCCTTCAAGTTATTTCCAACTTATGGCAACCCTAAACCAACACAGGGTTTTCTTGGCAAGATTTGTTCAGGCTGTGCCTTTGCCTTTCTCTGAGGCTGAGCGAATATAACTTGCCCAAGGTCACCCAGTGTGTTTCCATGGCCAAGAGGAGATTTGAACTCTCCAGAGTTCCAACACCAATGCACTACACCGGCTCAGCTGGCAACACTAGCAACAGGAAAATACCTGTGCAAATATGTTTTCAGTTGTTGGGGGTAACATCTCCACATGCTGGGTGGCAGTGTGGAGACAGCCCTCCTTTGGACTACAGTCAGATAACCACCAGCAGGCTATAGCATTAGGCTTGAAATTTGGGAATCTATAATTTTCTATAGAATTAATACTTGAGGATCATTAACTGTGATATCAATTGGTATTTTAGACACTCAGAGCTCATCAAACAACCTTGCTTTAGAATTGTTTATAAGCTCCTGTTTATAATCAGTACATACAAGTGAAGGACTCTTGAAAGGTCAGCAATATTTTGAGAATGACCTAGGATGTAATAGAGTCATGTAGACTTGGGAAGTTGAAGGTCAGATAGAATGTAACACATGTACAAGCTGTGACTCTGCTAATGCTGATGCATGAATCTTTTCTTTTCTGTAAGCGTTCTTTAATATAAACATAAAAATGGTATAAGAAGGGAAGCCTGAAAGAATAAATCATCCTTCCTGGGATCCTTTGGCCAAAGAAATTTGTGTGTGTATGTGTGTATGTATGTTTCCTTCTCTTTTCTACCTTCCTACCTTGTGTTCAGGGATTCAGCTCCGTGTCCACCTGGGGATACAGCAGTGATATAGACTCAACTTGGACTTGACTTGGCAAAAATTACACACTGACTTGACTCGACTTGAGACTTGCATATTTTTAGTAACTGACTTGCTGCCCTCAGTTCAGTAACATAACACATTCATCCAGAAATCTTACAACTTACTGGTCACACGACACTCTGTCTCAAGCCCAAAATGTGGACACATTTCTCAGAGGGAACAGCAAATGGGTCAGGCAATGGGCTTGAGGTGGTACTGTGGTCTCCTCAGCAGCCTGTCCCCACTGCATATAGGAGGAGTTTTCTAAAACTTTTCCTAAAAGCAGAAGGTAAGACTCATGCCCAGAGTGCAGGGTGCATATCTCAGAGGGGATCAGCAAATGTGTTAGGCAATGGGCTTGAGGAGGAAGGATTCTTCCTTCTAAAGCTCTTGAAGCTTCAGTAATGGGGAGTAAGAAGGATCCTATTCCTCATTTCTGACAAAGCCCCCAGCTTTGCAAATGGGAAGTAAGAAGGATCCTATTTCCCATTTCCAAAGCTGCAGATGGTAAAATCACAAAAATGGAGGGCCAACTCTACTTAAATTGTTAAAACTGACTTTATTTGACTCTGTCGAGAAATTCTGTAATACAGGTTGGGGTGTAAAGTTGGGTCCCAGACTTAAGACTTGACTCGAGACTTGACTTGAAAGTATCTTGCAAGGACTTTAGACTCGACTTGAGTCTTGAAGGTAGAGACTTGAGACTTGACTTGAGGCTTGGAGTAAAAGACTTAAATACATCACTGGGATACAGTGAGGTGTGGTTTGTTTATCCATCCTAACAGTGGCACACTTAGTAAGGCCTCTTGCTCATAATGCTAACTGAGGCCTATACAACAGGAGGCAGTTGGTTAGATACCATGACTGTGAACTTATAAACCAGTAATAACAACTTGCTAATAGCTGATTGGCAGCAAGTACAGAGCACTCCATACGTAAGTCATATACGTGCAGGTTCAGATCCAAGAGGCAAGGTCAGGTACAGCACAGATTAAGTTCCTGGAAGATCAGCACAAGTGATAGTGTAGATGTTAAGTCAGCCAAAGCTTAGGCCAGATGCCAGCTAAACAAAACAAGGAATCCCAAGGCCTACCCAAGACTCAGTAGATAGCACCATGGAGAGCTCAAAGCTGACTGGGATCAAAGCTAGACAAGCTGAGTTTGTACATTGCTCCAAGAACTGGCAGATACATACTCAGTCTTGAGGAGGTCTTGAGATTCCAGAGGCTGCTGGCTCTTCCCTCATACACTGCACAAGACCGTTATAAAGTTGTGCTTGGTTGAGACCTTGGCAAGGAGGCAAATAGAGACTGGTAGTGACTCTGGAATGAAGTCCTCAGAATCTGAGAAATAGTCCCTCCAATGTTATCCTTGTGGTGCCTATTTCTTTTTCAGATAGAGAGCTCTAGAAAACAGAAACCCTTCACAACTGGTAGATTAGTACAGCAAGAGTTGCTAGAGAGATCTTAACTGCCTGTCCCACGCTCAAAGAATGACCATCTCTTCAATGCCCCCTCTTCCTCTTCTGAAAGATGTTTAGGGCTCCCACTTGAGAATTTACCTCAGGCTAGGTCTTCAAATGCAGGAGAACACAAGTGGTGGTAGAATAAACTGTGCTACACAAAGCTATAGGTGAGGAACTACCAACTTTTAATGGTCTTCGATATTTCTTTCTTTTAAAAAAGAAGTAGAAGATCAACACGTCAGAGTTAAAGAATGTAGCTTACCTTATTGCTTCCCATGCTGTTGTTTTTCTGCTTTCTGGGAGCTGTGTGTGTGTGTATGTGTGTGTTAATGAGAACATTTTAAAAGTATCATTTCCATGCACAGCATGAAGTGGTAGCAGCCGCACTACCACACCAGTACTCTGTCATGTTGTTCTGCTACATGGGTAATCCGGATTTCAGGCAGATTTGGCTGCTCTGGTTCTTCAAATGTGAGCCTTACCAGCTCACAGTCAACATACAGCTGATGTAAATCATGGTATCCATATGGTGTGGAGGGTCCAGTTACAGTTACACACACATTTTATGGACAACATGAAGAACATACAGTAAAGAAGCCAAAAGGGATATACAGTACCCATTCCCTAGAACACATTTCCTTAAAAGATCAGTTACTATTATTGGAATACATCTCTGTTTGTGAAAACAACAAATGGGTACCCCCCCAAGAAAAAACTCCACTGTCAGTCTTTTCTAGTCCTATGATAAGTTTTAAATTATGATACAATTTTATGAGTGTCTTAGCCTGTCTGCCCTCTTTCTTATGTTCAAGCCTCTCAACATCTTCTACTCCCTAACAATCTCCAGCTGGGTAACATCAAAATCCATTCTTTGTGTACGATGTTTCATTTCACTGACAAAGGTTGAAAGCAAAAAGAAAGCACCTTAACCCCTTATTTTTGTCCAGTTAGGATGAAACTAGTTTCAACATTTGTTCCAGGAACCTAGGAATCTGGAGCCAGTCCGGCCTCACATGCATACCAGGGAGCCATGCTCTTTGGAGCCCTTTGGTATTCTCACCAATCCTTTGTTCTGCTAATTGGCCATTTCCACACTGGGCTGTTATAGCGCTATGATTGCGCTTTCAACATCCTATGGAATCCTGAGGTTTGCAGTTTCGGGAGGGGCCGGCTGGCCCCTCCCGAAACTGCAAACCTCAGGATTCCATAGGATGTTGAAAGCGCAATCATAGCGCTATAACAGCCCAGTGAGGAATTGGCCAAGATCTGTCTAACCCAGACATAGCTAAATATCACAGGATAATAACAAATAACCAACCCACATTGTAAAAACCAGTTTATGAGGGGTGGGGAAGTGAAACAGCAGATGCAGAAAGTGATTTCTAAATGATTTTTTTTTTTTAGGACTCATACAATATTGAACACGCATATTTTGATGGATGAAGAGGAATTCCCACCCCACTCTCTCCTTGAACTGATATTGTTTTATCTCTCATATTTATGGCACCGCTTGAAGCAAGTTACTTGATCAGTTGCATTATAGGGTCCATCCTGTGCCGAGGATACAAAGTTTCCATGATGTATCATGAATTTTGAAGTAAAATAACATGGGTAGCCAGTGTGGTGGTGTGATTTGAGCATTGACCTACAACTCTGGGGACCAGGGTTTGATTCCCCACTCAGCCATGGAAACCCACTGAGTGACCTTGGCCAGGTCACACACACTCTCAAAGACCCCATGATAGGTTTGCCTTAGGTTTGCCATAAGTCAGAACTGATGGAAGGCACACAACAACAACAATAGAACCTAATACTCCAAGGCTTTGCAACATACCTCATACATTTTTATATTGAATGTTAGAGCCTGGTGGAAGCATAAATCAAAACATGAGATACTCGACAGACTTTGCCAACCTTCATAACTTGAAACCCAAGAGCCAGTCCTGAAGGGAGGGAGATTAGGGAAAGAGAAGCACAAAGCTACATCACAGTCCTTTGTCCACCTTGTGTCCTCAAATACAGATTGAGGGAAGGAGCCTATCATCCTGCATTTATATGTGGGACCTAAATAGCCTAAAGGCATCAGATTCTGTCTGATCTTGGAAGCTAAGCAGGGTCAGCTCTGGTTAGTACTTGGATGAGAGACCACCAATGAATGCCAGGTGCTATAGGCTACATTTCAGATGCAGGAACTGGCAAAACCACCTGTGAGTATTCCTTGACTAAGAAAGCCCCATGGAATTAATGGGATTGCCATGAGCCAATAGGCGACTTAAAGGCACATATACACAGGTATAATTTCATGGACAGTTTTGTACAACACCCTTGAACATCTGGAAAAGACTGACCTGAAACCCTGGAGAGTGTCAGCTAGAGCAGAGCAGACCAATTACCTGACTAGATAGGAAGCAGCTTTCTCTACTTGCAGGAGTCTACTTACACAAGTCACTCCCTGGATTAAAAGCAGGAAAGGCACACTTGCCTTCATATCATTCCCCTTCAGGATGGATGGATGGATGGATGGATGGATAGATAGATAGATAGATAGATAAGATAAGATAAATGGAAACACCAACTTATTAAAAATGGGGAAAGGGAAAATAATTTATCAGAAGCCCCAGCAGCAAGGAAATGATGTGACTCCTTGTGATTATGTGATAGGGTACAAAATAAGGAGAAGGGAGGGGGAATAAATCAGAGTGAGAGAGGAAATAGCCCCCTCAGCCCAGTACAAACAGTAGCACCAGCTGCATCCCACACGCCATTAAATTAGCCAGTCTGTTGTTGTTATTTTTTCTTTTAATTTTTGTGTGAATTCAAGAATAGGTCACGGCTCTCCTGGCAACTCATGAATGAGGCCCTTTATGGAACAATCTGCCTTGCTGTGGAGCTGCTGACAGATGCACTGAGCTCTTTCCATTAATTAAGCAACAGGGGAAAGAACCCTCTTGTTCCTCCACCCTCTGCCCCCCTACCCACCTCTCTCCCCATTCTCCTCAGTAAACAGCGCCTGGGCTGTTTCTTGCCACCCAGTATGGCCTCACTTGCTTTTGGGCAATTCTAGCCACTTCTTCAGTCCTGGGCCACCCAGGGGAAAAAGAAGTGGGGTGGGGGGGAGAGCAAAGCTGTTTACAAAAAACCCACCAACACTCAGACGCAGTTTGAAGGCTTCCTCTAAGTTTCCTAATTTCTAATCAGAAAACCTACAAATATTTGGGTACCAAAAAAGGAAAAGGGAAAGGGCTGCACTTGTAGCTTATAGTTGCAGGGGGGGGGGGTGTTGCCATTTTTCATATCTCTGTTGAGTTTGGAAACGGTTTGTTAAAAATTAATTTGTTACCTCTAACAAATTAATTTGTTACCCCAATTTGTTATCCCTGTTTACAAATAACAGCCAAGTATTTAAAAGCCTTTAAACCACTGAGGGCCAAAGATATTAATGCCTTGATTAGCAATTGCTGTTGCACATCTTTTTCATTTATTACCCCGAATGAAGTATTCAGATTCTTTTTCAAGGCCAAGAGTGAGCTCCTATCATTGGCAGAGTTGGTCTAGGGTCCATTTTCTGACTTCATAGACTGTCAAGAATATGGGGGAGAAGCGGAGCAGAGAGAAAAACTAAAACACAAATGGCTGAAAGTCCACTTCTGATTTTGAAAATATGGTTTGGTTTGGTTTGGTTGTTTGTTTGTTTTCATTTATGGAAAAAGGATGAGAGCAATTTGTTTAGAAGATGAATTGCAACTCAAAGAGGTTTCCAGCAGAGGCAAATGTACCCCTTCTGATGGCACAAAAAACTCAGTCTGGGGTCAAGGGCTGTTGAAATTGCCTTGGAGAGTTTCATGCATTCCCAGAATCACACACACTTTACCCTCTGCATAGGGTACAGGTTTTGGACCACAGTGCTCTGAACAGAGGCAGTCCAGCTTTCCTGTGAAGTTGCATCTTTTCTTACATCCTCTGTGAGAGTCTCCTACAGTTTACATGCTCTGGATTTTAAATGGCCTCTGTGAGGGGAATAGATTAAGTGCATCCTTCATAGAAATCTGAGTTCTTAAAATTTTTAGGGGTGGCAGGAGAAAATGCTTGGGACTTGCAGTCCATCTTTCCCTGACTCCAGATTGGTTATAATGACTCTTGGACAAATAAAAAATTTGCCCCAAGTATCAGAGAGCGTGGGGAGGGCTGAGAGAGGGCAGGTAAAAAGAAGCATTACATGGCTCTTTGTCTGCTACAGTTGCAGTGAACTAAATGCAGACAAAGCTGGTTGTGTCCCATTTGTCCCTAACTTTGCTTTACCTAAGTCTCCTTCTTATGCCTTCTCTTTGCTCAGTGTGGCATTCTGGAAGAAAGAGCTGGAAAACAGAAGTGGGCAGAAGATGGAAAAAGCAGGTGAGGCAGACAGAAGCAAAGGGTCTGGAGGTGGAAGTGTTACCCCACTGGCATACCCTACCCCGGGAACTATAAATTTGAAATCAAATATGCCCACAATGCCAGAGAGGTTGCCCAGATGGACACGTAGACAAAGAGACTGAGCAACTGAAAACAGGTCAAGACCAGAAAAATCCCTAGTCACGTAGCCCAAGGAGACTTCAGGCAGTACACATCTACATAGACAAAGAGTTCTTAGCCAACAATAGCCAAATTGAGGGGATTAGCGTGTTTTCCCCAAGTTGAGCAACTGTGATTCTGGAAAAATCCTACAAGGTGAGGTCCATCTACATAAACTTACACTGCAACCTTTTGCAACCGCAACCCTGAACATTTGCAACCCAGCATAAACCAATCATGCAAATGACCAAGTTGCCATTGTTTGGCACTCCTCCTTTTGCTGTGACCATTGTTCCTCCTGGGAGAGGGCCTGCCCTTGAAGTACGTTTTGCCCTATAAGTAGTCCTGGTTTTTGAGGGTCTCTTCAGAGAATTCCCCATCATGCTAGCAGACTGGCACTCTTTTAGTTGAGTGATCCTCTCAGCTGTCTCTTTGCTGAGCTTTGTTCTTCTCGCCACTTCCTGGACCAAAGACTTCAGGACAGGTGCAGTATCACCGCCTCTACAATCCTTTTGCTATATCCCCTATCCATTTTTCACCTCTTTTCCTTCTCAATAGGCCTTGTGTGTGTGAGTGAGTGAGTGGTTGGTGCGTGAGAATATTTTCATTCAATAACATCCATTTATTCAATACGTTTGTCTGGCTTTTTGGCTTGGCCTGACCCCGTAAAGTTGGGTAAAAGATCCTGCTGGGTTACCCTGCCCCTCTATTGCCAGTGCTCCGCTAATTTCCCCAACCTTTCTAACTTGGAGCAAATCAAGGTGTCCCCCACGGGACCCCCAGAAGTCAGGGTGACAGAAGGAGTAGCAAGTGGAGGGAATGGCAAGGAAAGGGAACAAGCACAAGAGGAAATTGTGGGGAGCAAGAGATAGAAAGGGTAGGAAAGTGGGAGGGAGGAGAACTAAAGAAGTGAGAGGACAGTTTATACCTCAACAAATGTTCAAAAGGGGGTGAAAGACTGAACTATATTCTTACTGGATAGAGCTGGGAGCGAGAATAGCTCTGGCCTAGATAACCATTACAGGATCCATTAGTGAGGCTTGCAAGATGTACCCAAATGTCATTATACCTCAGCTCAAGAAGAAGCTGAGTCAGAGGATGATCAGTGCCCAGATGAAGGTGGAATCCTTCTGCACCTCATAGAAGGAGGCAAGATGGAAGCAGCTAATTAAAAACAGTGGTCCAAGCACAAGATAACACACCTTTGGCTTAGGGAATTCTGCCTATCTAATTGCGTCCATGACTGGTGTGGAAGAGATCAGAGCTGTAACTAGGCTTGTCTTGGGGAACTTCATAAGAGTAAAAAAGTTTCTAGGTAAAAGTATTGAACCCAAATAAAATCTTGACCTCTAACTTGATACGGAGGAAAGATTTTTGATGTGCTTCTTCCATGAAGAATTAGACCCAAAGGACACAGATCCATGTCGCCTTATAGAGTATAGAGTAGTACATTTCATGTGAGGTAATATTTCATCTGCTAGTGCTCACTCACAAAAGCAGACATCCTGATATATTAAAATTACAGCCCCAGTATGCTTCTCAGCTTACGAAGTGCTGCAGTACTTTTGTTGTCACCCCCTGGAATTTCCTGTAAATGTGAGAACAATTATATGGTTACCAGATACTAGGCCCTGCAAGGATCAAACAGGATATACAAACTGGCCCTGGTCCAGTTGTACACAACTTGTGATTTGTGACAACTCATGTTCCCAGACAAGGATGCAAATCCACTTCTTTAAGGGACCCTGTAGTGGAGATGGGGGAATGGGTATCCTAAGTGCATACTTGCATCCTCATCTGGTTGGCAAGCTGAAGGTTGTTTCTCTGAATGGACCTCCTTTGCTGGATTGAGATAATGTAAAATGGCCAAAAGCATCTGGTGATTCTTGCTCAGTTTATCAACAGCTGAGGAGAAGAGAAGTAAATTCAGACTGAAAGCAGTAAAAAGTCACATTGCTAAATGACTCCATTGGCTAATAATCTGGAGTAACCAGAACAGGTTCCAATGTATTTTCACACTTCAGCACAACTGAGCTTCAATTTTTCTGACTATAGAGCACAAGCCAATCCTATAATAAATGCTTTATCTTTCCCCAATCATCCCAAATTATTCACATGAAAGATTCTGTTTTCTCTCTTGGACTCTAATGAAGCGCCCATTGAACCAATTACTCATTCACCATTCATGTATTGTCTAGCAAGGAAATCTGTGAAGCACCACCATTAGGAAGGAGACATGATTGGCTTGGGCCTTAGTGCTTTGACTTTTTGCTCCAAAAGCCACTGCTTTTAGCTGACAGTTTCCAGTTTCATCATTTGATGGAAAGTGATAAAATGAACCCAGCTCTAGTGTTAGAAATGACAAGTTACTTTAAATTACTGAGCATATAATTATGCTTTCTGTAACTTGGCTTCTTACATTCCTTCTCCCACCACTGTGATAAAGGTAAACAAGATGGGGTAGGAGAAGAGCTGAAAAGCAAGATGTAGACTCTGCTAGGATAATTAACTCTGTGGTTGAATTGATTTGACTTTTGTATTTGCCCTGAAGAGTACACAACATATGTGAAGCTTGTCATCATTTTTGCCACCAGCAAGGAAGGATGTGCAATGAACTTCTGTGTAGAAGTTTTTTTTATGAATGGTAACCAGCCTGGAGCCTGGGAGGACTGTTTGGTGCAGCATGGGAGGTGGTGCAGGAGTGGATGAGTGGAGTAAGGATAGTCTCTTTTCCGGTGTCCTCAGACACGCTGGCGATCTCTACACATGTGGTTATCCTCTAAATTATCATTGCTTTATCCTTGATGTTTCATAATCCATTTTGTTGGAAAAGTAGCAGCAAAGCTATAGGCATATCACAAAAAGTTGGGAGACTGGAGGTTATCCTAAGCCAGATATAGGGACCTAGGGTAGAGATATTTTTTCCAGCAAATCCCACCGTTGCATTCCCATATTGGGAGAAGGTGGGATATACATTAAATAAGCACATGAATAAATAGATAAATAAATAAAAAAGTTTATTTAATACATATAAACAAAAAACCAACAAACAAATTCCTACCAAACCAGAAGTGATGTTTAATTTTCAGCTTCTTATTTTGGCTTTGTGGGATTGGAAATGAAGGAACAGGCAAAACTGAGGGTCATAGAAACTCTTTTAAAATCTCTGTTTGTTTTAAAGGAATTTGGCATTCTAAATCCAACAATGACCTCATGGTTTGTCCATCGTGTACAGTTTTTTCACAACTTGCTTTGACATGTTTATGTTATTACAATATGATTTCAGATGAGTGAAAAATTACCTAAATATATTTATTTGCAAAAACTATGAAGCTTGGTTATGTACATCTGAACCTTATTAAAAAGGCTTAGTAGCCCCCTTTTTTTTTGCCAGTAAACTGTCTGTTGTTTTTCCTTTTATGCCCTGCTTCCTGAATTTCATGATGCAACATCCAGCAACAATCCCCCATCATATCAGTGTTCCAACAGCCTTAGTATCTCTTTTCTATCTCCTTAATGTCATGATGGAAATTTACTGTATCTAAGAAGAAGTCCAAATGTGCAGTCAAGAAATGAACATTAACACCCACTGAGCATCCCAAAGCTTTGAATTTTTCCAGCACAGTTTCAACAATGAGTGCATAATCAGGACCCTTATTCTTCCCAAGGAACTGACCAACCACACTTTTGAAGGCACTCCAAGCCCTGAAATTCCTTTTTGAAGGAACTTCAAGCCATTCCTGCACTACACTGTTATAACGCTATTATTCTACTTTCAGCATCCTGTGGAATTCTGGGGTTTGTAGTTTAAGGAGAGGCATTTAGAATTCTGAGCCAGAGAGCACTTTGGCCTCAGTAAACTACAAACTCCAGAATTCCACAGGATGTGGAAAGTGGAATAATAGCACTATAACCGTGTAGGGTGGAAATGGCCTCAGTTATCAGACATGAAGGTCATATCTGACAGCGATCTTCTAATGTCTGGGCTGACAAAAACACCTTCTTCTTGAAATTCTTCATGATCAATATTGAAACTAGAATTACTAAGGGAATTTTCCAATGTTCCTGCTGGAAGAAGAGCTGGAATTTCTGGGCCACACTGAAATTGCACTGGAACACCAGTGTCTCCACTTAAGTTAAGTACCAGTAACCACTGAATTGAGAAAAATGTTGAATTTATGAAAAAATTATGTGTGGTACAATATTTTTATTGTGTTTTTCTAATTCAGCACCCCAAAATACAATAAAAACAACTACAATCTTGAAAAAAAAGTTTCCATCACAGACCTGTGATGGGCATTTTGAAGATAAGAATTGGCTGGAATGTTAAAATAATTGCAGGGGTGTCATGTTTCTTCTAAGGGGTTGGGGTGCAAAAAAAGAAGAAAAAAAAGAAAAAAAAAGGACAGGATTAAATGTGGGCCATGGGCTGCATTTTCCCCACCCCTGGGATAAGCCCATGGTATTTTCCAACTTCTTGTGGGAAATCAGGAAGTGGAGTGTTTTGAGTTCCCTTCAATATGAAGCCAAGTAATGATAATGACTAATGACCACACTTTTTCTTTTCCTCCCCTAAATCTATAATTTTCTGTTTTTACAGCCTACCAGTTTCAGCAGTACTCGAGCTCCCCTGAATGTACAAGAAGACTTTGAAATAGGTTATGATAAGACATGACTAGCCAAAGATCACACAGTGAGCTTAATGGATCAGTGAAAATTCTCATAATTTGGGCAACTCTATGTGTTGACATTAAACTGACTCTTGCTTTTATGCCGGCATTTAACATGGCACCAGAATATCCACACAAGATTTAGAGCACTGACTTGGTTGGGGGAGAGTCAATTCATTTCAAGGTTTTGGGCTCCCTTTAAGTATCTAATGAGGTCTTAAGAAATATTCTGTGGGTTACAGAACCTGGAAGAACAAAGATCAGGGGACAATATAGAAACATCTTGTCTCAAACATTTTATTAGTAATTCTAAAGCAAAATAAATACAGAGGTTTTTTAATGTTTCCAGATTTTTGTGGGAAGGGAGCAGATATTTCTTGGAATAAACATTTTTTTTCTAGTTTTTTTCTCGTCATTCCATCCCTAGGTGTTATAAGAAGCATGTCACCCAGAAGAATATAGGGTGGAAGGAACTGAACTGAACAGAGAAATTGAAACAGCACTCTTGTTTAGTGGGCTGTATTTTGCAAGCAAGCCAATTCTGACATGATGGGTCCCACATGGGGAAGGCTTTTGCCTAATAGCCTTTATGATGAAACATGCATACCATGTTGATTGCTTTACAGATGGCTTCTCTGCCAGGTCTGTGTCTTGTATTCCTGACATCCTGCACACAAAGACAAGGCCAATAGTTTTATTTAATAATGAACATTACACAATTTTTTCTTGGTAATTTTGCTAAGCCTAGGACATGAGCTATTGAGTTAGAGCACATTCATACTTTATATTTCTCATTATACTTCTTATGGTCAATGTACAAAGCAGAAGAAAATGAAGTGTTGTCTCAGCATTGTGTGTCACTTTTGCAGTAGGGTGGCCTGTATGGGGCATGGGATTGATCTCTGTCATGAGAAGGTTTCTCCCAAAATTGAGACTGAAGCTGGATCTGAGTGAGAGAAAGGTCTCTGGTGAGAGGATGGCCTTCCCTCCTGCATCAATACTGGAGCCTCCTAAGGTTCAATGGAGCCATCAAGGATGGTGGTGCTGCTGAAAAGGAAGCCAGTATAGTCTTTTGTTTGGACTTCTTCTGTGGTTTGGTGGAGATTAGGTGTTCTTTTTGGCCTAGAGTTTCCAGTGGGACTGAGAGGCTGCCATTTTGACATCCCTCTCCTTCTCTGTGGCCTCTCTGCTATATTCTCTGCAGGAGGCACTGTCGGGATTGGTGATGCCCCCAAAGACAACATCGGTATCATCTGGTGGCTCAGTACTGATGTGTAGAAGGTCAGTATCAGCTTTAGTATCAAGGTAGAGGAAGACAGCACAGCCTTCCACTTTTGCTTATTGGAAAATGAAGAAGATGGTGGGCAAGAGAAGCTGGAAAGAGATTGGTTGGGATGCCACCTTTTCCAGAAAAAAGACCTTCAAGCAGGAAGTTTGTGTTGTGAATTCTTTGTAGATGGGGCACTTTTGGACAATGTGCCCCATCCAAGGCTATACAGACACTTGTTATGGCCACTGGAGAGTGAGACCTTTGTTCTGTAAGAGGTGCAGCTTTTAAAGAGAGAGGACAGGGACATGAGGAGGAAAGGTTAAGGGGAGCAGATGCGAAGCAAGGAGAAAAATTTTTTTTTCATAGACAGTGGTCAGGATCAGTAGATTTAAAGAGGATTAAGGGTCAGAGGGAGATAGAAGAGGAAAAACGTGGGAGGTTAGCACTCAGAGGAAGACAAATCAAATCGTGTCGCTCTGGTGGGCGGAAAGAACCTGAGTATAGGTGCCTGGAGACCATGGACATGTGTGGTGACCAGGAGGGGCAGGGCCTACCACCACACTACTCAGCTGTAGAAGTTTCCAAATGGAATCTCTGTGCAGGCACAAAACCGAGTTCTGTGAGGCACGGAGATCACAAAGGGGAAAAAAAGTTCCTTGGAGGAGTTCTCCAGATGTAAAAATCCTGCCCCTCACAGTGATAGCAAAACAGAATAAATTATGCAAAATAGTTAAAATTGCAGAAGAGATTATCTAAAATATATGCTGCTGACTCTCTCCATTTATAAAATTTGTATAAGATGCAAAATTTAGATGATCTGAGCCTATTTTGTTTGGCTTTTAAATAGTACATATTTATGCTGGTTCACTTGATGTCATAGTGTCTCTTTTGTGTCTCTTTTGCCTTTGCAGCTGGAGAGCCAAGCATGGGCTCTTTTGCCCAGCCTTCTACCACGTCACCACCCCCAGCCCACCTGGATCCATCAGGCATCCCTTGAACTCTGGCTGTGGGACATGCGGAGTATTCGGTTTTGGAATGGAAAATTAATACTCTCTACCAATGGTGTGCAGCCATTTTCTATTTAGGAGGAAGCAATTAAAGTCAGCCTTGTTAGAAAGCAGCCAAAATAAAGGTTTGCTGGCATTGACTGTTCATGTGTCACTGAACTGGCATAAAGGACAGGTCTTTGGTTATGCCAGAGGAGCTGACAGATTTCACATGCCTAATGAAAAGGAGAGTGATCAGAATAGCAATAAGGTAGGTCTCCTTCAAGCGCTGCGCAGCCCAAGGGTTCCACAATGAAGCATGGCCTCTCCGCACAGTGCAAATATTTAATGTTCCTCTAACTATCCCCTGGTTACTGGACTGTGACAGTTAATAGCTGTCAGCTGCCAAAGCTGCTGAACAGTTGGGTTCCTTTGAGAGAAAATGAGTAGTAAAAATGGAGCCAAGTCAGTCTAGAAACCCACCAATCATAAATGTGCTATAGCTGAGTGAGTCATCTCCTAGGTTCACAGTATAGTTGACCTGAGCCATCTTTCAGAAGCGATTGACCAAGGCTTGAGGCTGGCTTACAGTATATTGTATCCTATTTGAGGTCCTTTAAGGCTATGGCTTTCTTCAAGTGTATCAGTAGGTAGTTTCAGACAATAGATGCTTTTTATTAAAGCTTTCAGGGACTAATTTATTTCAAGGGCACATATACACGGTTTTACCTTGTCGTTTTTAAAGTGGTTTTAACTGTTGCTTTTAAAGTGATTTTAGCTGCTGCATTTAGTATTTGTTCCATTTGTTTAAATGTGTTTCTGTATTGTTCAAATTATTTATGGTTTTAATTGCAAAATGTATATTGTCCTGAGATCCTGGCCATTTCTGCCCTACACGGTTATAGTGATATTATTCCATTTTCAATATCCTGTGGACTTCTGGGGTCTGTAGTTTACAGAGGCTAACAAGCTCTCTGGCTGAGAATTCTAAATATCTCTCCCTAAAGTACAAACCCCAGAATTCCACAGGATGTTGAAAGTGGAATAGTAGCACAATAACAATATAGTGTGGAAAGGCCCTCTGTGATAACAAGCAGGATAGAAGGGCTTCAGTAAACAAAACCAGTCAAAATCAATGTTGACTGCTGCCCTCAGAAAGCAGGAGTCGGTCTCCTCAGTGTAGATGTCAGAGTGTCCATAGTCTTCTGCACTACACTCTTATAGCGGAATTATTCCACTTTCAACATCCTATGGAATCCTGGGGTTTGCAGTTTTGGGAGGGGCCGGCTGGCCCCTCCCAAAACTGCAAACCCCAGGATTCCATAGGATGTTGAAAGTGGAATAATCCCGCTATAAGAATGTAGTGCGGAAATGGCCTTAGACGGCAGCCAGAGGGGCAATTGCAGTAGCGTCTGCAGGAAGGCAATGTTGGTGGCAAGAGTGGTCATTGCAGGGGCAGTTTGTCTGAGTTTGACTTTGTCCAAGTAAGCAGTACTGGTGGGTTTTTTTTGCAGTTTTGGCACCAATCTCAGCTGCTAAAGCTAAAGCAGGGGTTGAGAAGTGAGCTGGAAGTGGCCTGTGAGCTGGAGGTTACCCAAATGTCAACCAATGAGATTCAAGAAAAGGTGGCTTTCTGTGAATTAAGACCAAGATTATAATGTGAAAATCCTCTTTCAGTGTTTTTTTCCTTAATCCAGTAAGAGCTTTTAAATTTTTTTAAAAAGATACTTTTTATGTCTGTTGAATGGCAAAGACTGAATTTCAATATTTATATTTGACACATATCAGGGTTCTTCGTAAGTCTATAATTGTTAGCTAAGATCAGCTCCCAGGTTAAGTATATTTAAGTAGCCAGGGTCTCCTGACCCAATCCCTGCCTAATCCTGCCTTAGTGGGCAGCAGCCTTTGTGAGTGACGGGGCTGTTCTCCCATTGAGCAAGATGCAGCAGACTGATGCTCCACCCTCCTCCCATGAACCATCTCTGGTGCGAGGAAGAATAGCAAGAACGATCCTGATTCTGATTGTCACACCAGAGTCATTCCCAACCTACAAATACTTTAAAGACTTCAACTCCCAGACGTTCAAGCCAGTATGACCAATGTTTAGGAATTCTGGGAGGTGACATCCAAAACATCTGGAAGAACAAAGGCTGAGAATGACTGGACTAGAGATTGCTGGCAGGAGGAGGCTGCAAACTCAAGTCTGCAGGCTGGTCGGAGAACAGACCCTCATCACTCACAGTGGCTGCTGCCCAGTAAGTTAGAACTGGGGGACTTTTACAATCTTTACATATTCTTTATGCTGTTGAATATGTAGGAATTGTGAATACAAATAATTTAAGTATGTGTAACTTCAGGTTATGCGCTTGTAACTGCAATTGTGAATCTCAGCCATTATTTAGTTTTTTAAAGTTGTTGTTTTTTTAATGTAGGTAGTTCAAATGTAGCGAGGCTTAATCTGTGAGGGGAATTATCCTCCGCTTTGGTGGGGCCAGGATAGAATATTGGTTTAGAAAAGAGTATTCAATTGGATAATAAGAGGTTTCAAAGGAACTTTGAGCCCCTTTCAGCCTCTTCCCTCCAATTTAAGCAAAGTTAGGATTTTGTTATTTTTAGTCTGCAGTTTCTCCTAATCCAGATAACTTAACTGTGCAAGAAGACAGAGACTATTCTGTTTTAGCCAAGACGATTCAACAAATAGGGTGTCAGTTTGTAAATTATACAAAAGATTTATCAAACAGCAACCAGAGTCTGAAAGAAACAGGAAGCTACTTGATTTCATATTTCTATAAGTGCACAAAATATGTTCCCATCTGGAAAAAAGCAAGAGAAACTTAGATCATCTGCCTAAAATAATACATAAGCAGGATAAAATGCAAGGAGGACTTGATATTTCCTCCCTTGGGCCTCAAGGCAGGACAGAATTTACAGCAGAATCCTAAACACACTTAGGACTTGATGTTGCAAAAATGTTGCAGAAATAGAAAGCATTTGGGGCAATTCATTCAGAAATGCAGTGTGAGATTCTGCTAAGCTTCTTGCTCCAAGAGGATGGTAGCCTGCGTGCAACACCGTCTCTGATCCTTCTTGCTTCTCACCTGTTTCAGATTCCACCATTTTCTATAAAGTATATGGTGGCCACTCCTGCGTCATGCAAAAATAACGTATGCATCCCCAGAAATGAAAGCAAAAGAGGGTGCCAATTTAGAGAAAATGGGCATGTGCTAATTTATATTTAGAGAGGCAGATATTCAGAAATGTTGGAATTTACGCAGAAATACTGTACACTTCATCATAGGCCGTTTCCACACTATCTTGTTATAGTGCTACTATTCGGCTTTCAACATCCTGTGGAATTCTGGGGTTTGCAGTTTAGAGAGGGGCATTTAGAATCCTCAGCCAGGAAGCTCTTTAGCCTCAGTAAACTACAAACCCCAGAAGTCCACAGGATGTTGAAAGTGGAATAATAGCACTATAACAATGTAGGGTGGAAATGGCCATAGTGTTGCAGTTCTCAAAAATACATCAGTTTTAGTCTGTTTCAGTATGAAGGGGTGGGAGGAAAAAGGAAAGGAAAAAAGAGCATTATTACTCATTTCCTCAGATGCAACATGGAGTACAATATTCTAGCCTCAGATAAACACGCCTAGTTCTTAGCTATGGAGGGGAATTAGACTGAAATTGTATAATAGAAAATTGCCAATTGTGTTATAAACATTTGCAGTGGAAAATTCTGCTTTCATGAGAATGTGTTCTGCTGAATGCACTTTTTTTTTTTTAAAAAAGGAGTATACTGATTATACACATGACTTTAGTGAGAAGCAGCAACATTAATATATGCAGTATGCTAAGAAGCCCTTGCTCCTGTTCAAATCTTTACAGTATTAATAGACTGGAATTCGTGAGCATAACCCAATCCAATTGTCTCATTTAAAATCTTTTCTTGAAACTCCTTTGTGTCAAAACAGCCACTTTAAGATCTGAGAGACTAAAGTGTTCTAGCACTGGTTTCTGTGTGTTGCCATTTCTGAAGTCAGATTTGTGTCCATGGTGCATAGAGATTGTCTTCTTTGCCCTGTTTAGAGGGGAGCGAGCATAACTTGCAGAGAGTGGCATATGTTGAATTATTGCATGAGCAAGCTTAATTAATCTCTGGTATTGTGGATGGCATTTTTAGGAACTATAGTGATGTCGCCAGAGTCAGCATCTAGGTTTCTAGCATGGTCCTTCCATCCAAGCCATGTGGCCTATGAGTAGGTGAGTAGCTTTTCAGGTTAATACTTGCTGAAGTTTAAGAGCTGTTGTAATCACACACAGGCTTGCTACCAAAAGCCTATGAGAGGGAATTCACAGCATTGTTCGGGATTGGCTGTACAGCTCATTGATGGTCTGTTTCTACCTACAGCTGTGAACTGTGGATAGCAACAAGTGTGCTCAGGTATTTTCTTATTGAGGCCTGTCTTTTAGGAAATTGTTCCTAGGTACCAATCTTGCCTTCTCAGTTTTGTTTTGTTTTTCATTTCATGGATGTAGTAGTTTGAGAAAAGGCTGATGTAAATTCATGAGCTCTGAGTCTGCGTCTTGTCCGTCTGAGCAGATGCAGTTGTATCAGAGTCCGGATGAAAATAATATATTTTGTTACATTCTGAGTGGAAGTTGGAGATATGTAATTATTTATAAAAATAAACATGTTGTTGTTAAATTTCATCAAGTCAAATTCAGCATACAGTGACCCTATGAATGCAAGATCTCCAAGTCATCCTATCATCAACAGCATCCAATCCACAATTCCAGATTGATAAAAATCACAGTTCCAGATAAAATCACAACTCCAGATTGAGTAAATAGAGGCTTGGAAGCAGCAGAAATATCTGTTAGCAATAGCTGAGAAAAATGAAACAGAATAGACATAGTTTCAGCTAGTAAAATTAGTGTTCAATGAAAACTGATTTTTTTTTTATCCCTACTTCCTAAAACAAGTGCTTTCTTGTACCTGTTTGATATTGTGGAGAAGCAAGTTCCATGATAACCTCTTTGTTTTCCTATTGCCTTGGTGGTTTCTTCTGTTTTTAACTTTAACTTTTTGTCTGCTTCTAATAAACTGGCAAAACTAAGAGACACTACTTTTCTTAAGAGTTCAGCCACGTATAGCTCTATTTGTAACAGAATTTAAAAAACATTTAAAAATTCAATTAGTAGATTCAGAACAATTGGCTGAATAAAACTATATTTTTTAATCTGATATGCCCAAACATGGTGATTTTATTAGCAAACAAATTTTATGTTTCTGACATAATAAATTTAGCTCTGTAAAAGGTAGCAAAAGGAGTATTCCATATTTCTTTTTTAGACTTTCTCTCTCCATATTCTCCTCTCTGCTAATGGAAATAAAAAGCACCCTTTTGTGGGTTCAAACTTTCCAGGCATTTTACACCTCTAGTTCCCACTGTCTGCACTTTCCATATTTGTTATCATTATAAAAGAAGGAACTAGGTCTTCCTAGCATCCTTGGCCTCTATGGGAGAAAACTATTAATGCTTGACAAAATAACTTGTTCATGTTCACAGTAGATTAAAATATGGCTTAAAGAAACTGTCCTTTCAGGAATTAAAAGCAAAGTAGAATGTTTAAGAAAGATTCCTGCAGTTGTATGAGCCCCAGAAAGTGCCCACAAGAAGGCAAAAAGTCTCTCAAAAGTGCGCTAAATGTGTAGTGATTATCTGCAGGAAATAAACAGGCAGCTGAGAAAGAAATGTAACAGTACAAACAGGCCTGAAATTTATGCCCTTCTACGAGTTAGTGCTCACTGTTTTATTTAATCTATGAGATATTCAAATAACAGCCATAACATTTTGAAAATAAAACTCCTCAGTCCTCCTTTGATCTTCTGTCAGACTAATGAATTCTAAAACTTTAGAAATTCTGCAAGCTACAAGAAAGTAGTTCTACCTTTCCAAATGTCTGTCCTGAGTCCATGACATGGGAACTATATTTAACCACAGGCCAATCACATGATTTATTTATTTATTTATTTGTATCTCGCCTCTCCATATGAATCAAGGCGGCGAACAACTTACAAATAGCATGTATTTCGATACATTTTTCTATACATGCCCCCAACAAGCTGGGTACTCATTTTACCGACCTACGGAAGGATGGAAGGCTGAGTCAACCTTGGAGCCTGGCAGGATCCAACTCATAACCTTGTGGCTTGCAATACTGGTATTTAACCACTGTGCCACCAGGGCTCACATGATCATTGAACAGAAACAGCACAAAGACATTGGTCCCTACACAGGGTGAGTTCTTTCCAAACCCCAGCATGTGAGTAACACCATGGCTTAGAGATGTACATCCAAAATGTGCATACCTCCTGCATTGTAGCTAACTGTAATTTTGGAGAGTTTATTCTCATATTCTGTCCTGAAGCTTTTTTCACTTCTACATTATAACCATAAAAATAACCTGCTCATTAACAGAAGCAAGGCATATATTCTCTTACTTAGCAAGCTGGCACAAATTTTGTCTCAAGACCCTAGAGGGACTGTTTAATAAGATTTTCACTATTCATACTATGTGGGTCTGTCAAGCCCTCCTCTCTTGTTCTCATGTAACTAATAGAAGTATAATTAAACAACAGCAAAAATGGCAGAACCAATTACACCCCCCTGGTGCAAGAAAACCATAGAATCATGAAATTGTGGACTTGAAATGGATCCCAGGGTTGAAGGTTAATCTACTCTCTTTTTAAAAGCTCCCAGGAAAGAGACCCTATCATGGTGTGAGACGCTTCCATGCAGATTCATTTGTCTGCACCGATTTCTACAAATTGCAGAATCCAATTTTATCTGGCATAGAATTAGATTATGTTGGTCTATGATCTGTCTTTTGTTTAGTGCACAGTTCACACAGCCCCACATGCAAGTCATGTCTTGTGTCAAGGGTGTTAGTCAATGAATATCACAGCTTAGCAGCAGCTGAGAGTCTGAACAAATATGTCTAATTGCCAAATTCTCTTAACTGTGTGGCTAGGAAGTTTTCCAGTTTTCCACATCCAGTTCCTGTATACTCTCTAGACATTAGCAGGAGATATGCCTGGCCTGGCCTGGCTTCAAAATACAATCCACTGTAAGATTGCTGCAATCTTTATTTTAGCACTGTGGGGACTTTACCTTAATGATATAGAAAAACTGTTCCCATTGGGTACTCTTTATCTGCTAGTACCTTCATAGTGAGAAGGCCAGTGTTGTGGCTTTGGTGCTAGATTACGACTCCAGGTGACCAGGTTCAGATCCCTGCTTCGCCGTAGAAACTCACTGGGTGACTTTGGCAAGTCACACTCTCTTAGCCTCAAAGGAAGGCAATGGTAAACCCACTCTGAACCAATCTTGCCAAGAAAGTCCCATGATAGATTTGCCTTCGGGTTGCCATAAGCCAGAAACAACCTCAATGCACCCAACAGAGTGGAAAGGTTGTAACTTTCTACAATTAATGCATAACCCTCTTCCCTCTTTTCTTTATGATCGGCTTCATCAGGACACAATCCTTCAATTTCCTTTTGTAAGAGATTTATTCCAGGGAAGGCCTGGCAAACAAATGAAAAGCCAGAGAAGTCCTGTATCACAATTGCTTTATTTATCAGTATCAAATTACATAGTAAAGTAATGATTGACATTTTCAGAATGTCTCCTTTGAATACTGTAGTACAAATAAAAGAAAATCTCTCATTTATCTGAAGTACATTATTGTCTTAAAACTGTGCGTCGAAATAAAAGACTTCTTTTGGCATATCTTGATGAGATAGCCTGCATGAATATTTCTGTATTTCATTTCCTCACATGCATATATTTATATATATTTATATATATATATATACACTTTGAGATACATCCTCAAGCTCACAACTAGTGAGAGTCTTCTTATGGGATTTATTTAAATCAAAAACATCCTGATCCTGTGTGGAGGAAATAAGATTCTAAGTCTTATTCAAATCAGTGTTAGGGAACATGGTCTCGCCCTTACTTAGGAGCCCTCTCCTAAATCTACCATAGCACCTTTCTACAAGCTGGCACTCTTCAGCTGTTTGACTATAACATCGTCATCCCAAATGAGCATGGCAATGGGAACATGGAATGAGGATGAGGGAAGTTATATTGTCCACTGCACATGGGCACAAAGAGGATTTTCCTTTTTGTGCGCACCACAGCAATACCATTCATTCAGTCTTAGACCAGTTGAATATGTTGATGATTTCTCACCTGGTTGAGGTGACTAGCACAGGCCAGGGTTGTATACTGGAAGTAAACTCTAGCCAAACAGCTGTGGGTGTTCTTACAGAGTGCTGTTACTAGAAACTGTACTAAAGATAATGAGTCCCAAGCGGAATAGCGCTTGGCCTCTTATTTAAGACATGCAAGACACTGTTGGTTGGAAACAGATAAAGGGAACATATAAGTGAATAGAAGTACAGAAAACTCAATGCAGGAGAACTAGGAAAGGAGGGAAAGGCAGGCAATGTCTCCTCTTGATCCGTTGGGTTGCCCAGTATCAGTGAAAGTCAGGTTTCTCTGGGAAGGTGCAGCCGGAACGCTTGATAATCACACTGGCAGCATAGTGTCCAGCACGGATGCATTCTGTCAGTGGTCGGTCATACACAAGCTGAGAGAGGAAACCTGAAGGACAAGAGTGAAACAAAGAATGAGACTGACAGGACTTAGACCTATCTGGGAACCTGCCTAATCAGAGGAGCATATGAAATACGGGCTTTGTTGTCTATGGAATTGTTCTGTGCTGCTCTTTTATGGATTGTTGTACATTCTTCTACTGGACTAGTAATTTCAATTTTTTTTTATCTGTAACTCATTCATAAAACTCTGGTTAATTGAACAAATAAAGAAAAAAAGTTGGCTAATCTCATGGATAAATTTTAAATGTGAGATCCAGCATGGTGTAGTGATCTGAGTATTGGACTAGGACTCTGGAGACCAGGGTTCAAATCCTGCTTATAGTGGAAACCCACTGGGTGGCCTTGGGCAAATCACATTCTCTCAGCCTCAGAGGAAGTCAATGGTAAACTCCCCTGATCAAATCTTGCCAAGAAAGACCCCTGATAAGTTTGCCTTAGGGTTCTCATAAATCAGAAATGACTTGAAGGCACATAACAACAAATTTTAAACAGGTTTGATTTGTCAGTGTTCTGTATAGGGAAGAACATATTGGTTAAGTACCAATAAATATGCTGGGTCAGAAAAGAATTAACAATTCCCAGGACAGGAAGAAAATAGTCTTGGAGATGGGGCATCTCCCCACAAATCTCAGTTATGCACAATTCTGTATCTAGGTTTGCTAGTCACCTCCTAGCAGTGGCAACACACTCTACCTACCAAATGTAGCCACACTTTCAGAAGTGAAACAGCATGTTTGGCAAAAGTCATATTTTTTTTTCTGAGTACCACAGTCAAAATAGTCTGTTACCCATTAAATGAACACCCATTCTTACAGGACAAATCCCTGGATGCAAAAACATTGCCAGGCATTAAAACTTTACTGCCTGGAAGGCATGAAATTTGCCTGTGAGATAGTGAGTGGATAAAACTTGAGAGTTAGTAGAGTCCGTCTGCATATAAAAAAATAGGTAGGGAAAACCAGCTATTTCTGAGTCAGTGTGTCTAGAACAGACACACACTATACAGACTCAGACACCCCTAACTGAGTTTGGCAAAGAGCAGAGCCAAAAAATGGTTTATATAGAAGGATGAAAAATGAGCCTTTTCATTTTGCCCAGCATTCAAGATTATGCACAAAAACTGCACGGGTTGGGAAAGAGTTTGAAGAGTGGGGAAAAAATTAACAGTTATTGCTCATGATGATATCACTATTACTATTATTACCATTATTATTAATTATTACCACCACTACTACCTACTCCTCAGCCACAAAAGCTCTCGGAGCAGCTTACAAGTGGTTAATTTGATAGTTTCCTGCCCTCAGGCTCACAATCTAAGTGAGACATGATACACAAGGGAAAGGGGATGGCCTGCAAGAGGGTATTAATTCCAGCAGATACTGCCAATTCTTCTCTACCTCTGAGGCCAGGGCACTGGCAGTTGTGATGGAGGGACGGCCTTTCATCTGCTTTTGGGCCTAGGCATGATGGAGCTGTTTCTGCCACTCCGTCTCTCCCTCTAAGGTTAGGGCAGCGGTAGTACCCATATACAGTCCTCTCTCCACATTTGTGGGTTTGACCTTCGTGAATTTGATTATTTTCAAGGTGCGCATGTGCCTCCCCCCTTCTTCTCTTCCAATTCCCTTGCGTTTTGCCAGGTGTGGAGAAGGAAGGCAAGTGTGCCCAGGCAAAAGGCAAGGGAATGGAGGGGAGGCATGCATGCACCTTCTCTCTGGAGCTCCCACTCCCACTCCCTTACCTCTGGCCCCATGCTAAGAATTTGAGCTGAGGCAAAAGGTAAGGGAATGGTGGGATGGCAAGTGCACACTTTCTTTTGCCCCTCTGGAGCTCCCCCCCATTGCCTCTGGCCCTGAAGACTTGTGCTGAGGCAAAAGGCAAGGGAATTGGGGGAAAGGCCTTCCTTCTCCTCTCCAGAGCTCTCCCATTCCCTTGTTTTTTGTCCCTGGTGCAGAGAAAGAAGGAAGAGGAAGGAACCCTGGAATGGAATGGGAGTAGACAGGGGATGGGGGGGGGTTATTCACATTTTTCCACGTTTGAGAGGGTTCTGCCCCCTGAACCCTCACAAAAGTAGAGGGGCACTGTATATGATATCTTTGTCTCTGTCTCCACCTTCATCTATATCCATCTATGTTCCTGATATCTAGAAAAGCAAGGCTTTAGTCCACACCTTGTAAATGCACTGATGACTATGGGAGTTGCACAGGCTTTGCTCTCCTCCAAGAAACCCTTAAAATTCTACCATTGTGTTGGGGGGGGGGTCACCAAGGATCTTTAAGAAAGAATGCACACAACATTCCTCAACAATACATTGTAATTATCTCTCATATGGATGGAGATGTCCCATGTGCAGAGATGAGTGAATGTGGTGAACAGCAGACTGAGCAGCATTAGAATTCCATTTCTGTTGTGAACTCTATAGGCAGGTCCCTCTCTTTTTATCTGCTCAGTTTTTATTTGCTAGAATGGGATAACTCATTTAAGAAAAAGATTATGACAAAATGTATGTGTAAGACTTTAAAGATCGAAGGGTAATATATAAATGCTGACAATATCATCACAAACAATGCAAAAAGTATATAGATAGTTATAACTGCAGCTAGTATAGGTTGGGCGTGTTCTAGAGTATGGAAGGTCCATCCCATTTTCAGCTCCCCCAGAGCTCCAGAAAGCCACAATGGGTTATCATGGCCACCATTTTGGGCAACTGGAAATGATAACATACCACTGTGCAGTCACTTGGCCTCACAGTTATCTTTTGGGTAACTTTGCTTTTTCGGGGTGGTTGTGGTGGAATGTTCCTAAAATGGCATTTTAAGGCCCTGTAATGGAGCATAAGCTATTTCGGTAGATTCTTTTACGCCAAAAGGTGTGGTTTTCCTTTAGGAATGGAAAGAATGTTAGCTGTTATTTGTTTCCTTGTAAAAAAATTGGGAACGGGCTGGGAAGAATAGTATAGAAGTGAGGGTTGTATACAGTTTTTACCTGCTATTTGCACATCCCAAAATACTTTGAGAACTTATTCTGTGCAGAAGTGTTTTTTTTATGGAGGGGTACAAGAAAGGTGTTTGACAGACAAAAAACACTTATTCACATAAACTCTACACTATTTTCAGAAACATACTTTTGGGGAGGGATTGCTCCCCAAATGCTAATTTTATTTTTCTTTTCTTTTTTCTTTGTTCAACCCTTCCCCAAACGTTTTCATGCAAAAAACCCTCATCTATTTCTGAGCAGAATAATTTTGCAAAACACTTCAGGTTGTGTGATTCATTTTATCCAGGAGTAGGGAGAATACCATGAAAATTATATCTCCATTGATGAAGAATGACATCTTGTTGAAAAGCTTTGGTTGTATGTGAGCCAGGGCCTTTGGGGTTTGTGTCTGGTTCCAAGAGATGCACCAGCCCCCATGGGATTCTTGATACCCAACCTGATCTAATTACCATAGTTACCTCCTGTTAGACTACTGTAATGCACTGTAGGTGGTGCTGCCCTTGAAAAGTGTTTGAAAGCTGCAGGTAGCACAAAACAACTGCCAGTTTGGGGTCAGGTGTGGATTTTAGAGACCATATAACAACAGTTTTGCAAGAACTGCACTGGCTTCCAATTTGCTTCCAAGCTCAATTCAAGGTGCTGGTGTTGACCTACAAAGCCCTTGGGGCCAGGAGATCTGCAAGACTGCTTGCTCCCATATGAGCCTGCCAGAAATTAGAGATCTTCAAGATCTCTTCAAGATAAGCTCTGTTGTGTGTCCCAACACTTCATGAAGTTAGGCTGGTGGGTACATGTAACAAGACTCCCCAACCAAAGACTTTAGGTTGACCCCATCTTTCTTAAGCTTTCAGCAGGCAGCCAAAACAGTGCTGTCCCACATGGCAGTCAAAGCTGGATTCTAGGGTTGTTTTTACACTGCTTTTAGGAGTGTTTAAAGAGTATTTTAATGTGTTATTATTTTTTTTAAAATTGTGGTACTCTTTAAATTGGTGAGTGTTTGTTCATCGCTTCAGGAGTTCTCGTGGGCTGGGAGGCGATACAGAAATACTTTAAATGAATGAATAAATGAGTAAACAAATGATACAGAGGACTGGGCATTCAGTCCTATCTCAACCATGAATTAATAGGTAGCCCTGGGGCAGCCTCATATTTTGCCTGTAGAATATGAAGATACCTCAAAGGTTTGTTGTGGAAACAAATGAGAAAGTGATTATGAAGGCACTTCTGCATGCTCAATACATCTATTTGATTTTTCTACTGAAGGTGAGTATATATGTTCTTTCACAACATTTTTAAAAATGAGAAACAGCAAATTTCATGTTTTACATTAAACAAGCAAATTCAGATGTTTACAGTTAGGAAACCAAACAATTTTAAATAAAATAAGCATTGCCTGTTGGCTGAAAGCTGTTCTGCCATTACTGTCAAAAGATATTTACTTTTAGACTAAAAGAAGAACAGTAAAGTATATTTTTAATCAAGAAGATTTAAATGGATGAAGTGGGGTTTCAATGTAATATTAGTATTTATCAATTTTAAATAGACATGTTCTCCAGACTGTGTACTGTTTAATATATTTCTGCATTCTAGATTTGACTTTTTTTCAAACACATCTCTTAAAACTAAGAAACATGCATGCTGGGTCATGAAATGCAGGTCTAATTTTGTGGGGATTAAAAAATATCTGTAACACTCAATCTTCAACATGTGTGTCTTTTTAAGAAAAATATTTAAACAGAGAAGCACTATCACCACCTCTTAATGCTCTCATTGCCATTTGATATTGCTGCTGGTGGAAAGCTAGCCATAGGTCATTTACAGAGGCACTGCTGTGATACACAATATCATACACACACCTCTTTGTTAGCAGTGCTGTGATTTCTGCAAATCTTTCAGAGTCGCTGGCATGGGAGACAGAGTGTCCATAAAACTGGTCAATTGTAACTAGGTGACTTGAAAGCACATATCGAGATCTCATACCAGATGATTCACCATCACAATCAGTACATAATACAACCTACAGCAGCAAGATGCTACAATTATGATTAAATGGGTAGCAAACAACAGTCAACAATTGTCAACTGTCAAACCAGTGGCCAATTACCCTAATAGGAAGCTTGTTCTCTTTTTAGTATTGGCATCTGCCAGGGCCAAGGAACAACCTTCACCTTAATTTGACACATTCTGTATTAGCTTCACTGAATTAAGAGGGACTTTGCTTCCACAAAGGGTCTGACGAATGCAACAATTTTAACAAATATCTCTGTTTCACATCTTAGACCCAGAAGGAACTTAGATTTGCAAAGTGCTAGGACATAAAGACAAACATTTTACAGGGGACATGGAGGTCCTTCTTTATAACTTTCCTCCCTTTTTTATATAATGTTTTTTCCTCTTAAAGATGGAGAATGGAGCTGATGTCCCTCCGGTTACTAAAATGAGAACAACTATGAGTGACTTCAGATGTCATCATATATACAGGTACAGCTGTGGGAACTGATGCTAATATGAGAATCTCATCAACATAATTTTCTTTGACTGGGTTTATACAGCTGTGATGCATATGCTTATTTCATGTTTAATTATGCTAAGGTTTGATATGCATTCTTCACCTGTGAATGTGTCATCATACAAACATTTAATCTCATGTTTGCCCTGAATCTGGTAAGTAGATTAAAATAAAATCAGTTTCTAAAATGCAAGAGTCACCTTTGGAAATGTATGGGCAGTGCACTGTGTGATTAACTTGGGGATGCAATGCTTTCTGTTCCTTTCCCTGTCTCTTTTTTGTTCCTGTGGCCTTGCCCTTATCTTCTGCTTGCAAGCCATTCTATCTTCTCCTACTAGTCCTGTTCTTGCTGGTGAAGAAATAAATCCCAAGTTCTTTTATTGATTTAATCTTGGGAGGAAAAAAAAATTAGGGAAACCCATGTACATTAAATTTACTTAGTCTACACTGTATACTTCAAACAGAACACTTGGGTTATTTTCTGACACTGGCTATACCAAATTACATATGAAATGAGAAAAAACCAACTGTCTACCCACATCCTATTTCCTCTCAAATTTCTGTTCTCTGGAAAAGAACATTTAATAAGCAGTAATATCTGAAGACACATTAGCAAGGGCTCTCTTGCTACTAGACTTTAAATGAAATCTAATTAAACTATTACAACTCTTCCCCCTCTGCCTAAGGCCATGTAGTTACCTATTTTAAGGAATACATTCTGGCAATTTTAATTTGTCCCCTTATAGATTTACTTAGTTTTTCACAGCCGTGACAGATGACAATGAAAAACTGTGGTTCAGCCCATCTAGCCTGGCACCATGCTAAGGACTTGCTTCCCCCTCACCAAGTAAAATCAATACCATGTTTGAGCAAACACATTTACAGCTTTATTAGGATGTCTTGCTTGTTTCATAACAGCTACCTGAAGCTGCAGTAGCAAATCGACTCAGCTCACTTAAACTGAGAGAGCAGGGTAAAGAGACCCATCAATAAAGATGTTATAAAAATACTCTGTAGGAGACCAGAACGCTAGAACGAACAGCCTGAAATGTGTCAATATTTTTACTCAATACCAATATTTTTCCTCTCCAAGAATGAAAAACAGACACAATGAGATCACTGTTTATCAAGAAGGCCAAATACTAAATAGTAACTATTTCTTTTCTAGTCCAATTCGATCCCACTGTAGTGTCCCCCCACGGTATACATTCGGCACAATTTCTTGTTATTATTTAGACAGTATTACTAAAAGAACCAGTGGAACAAAGGCCATTTCCACACTACACTGTTATTGCGCGAATATTAAAGTTTCAACATCCTATGGAATCCAGGGGATTGCAGTTCAGGGAGGGGCTGGCTGGCCCCTCCCCAAGCTGCAAACCCCAGGATTCCATGGGATGTTGGGAGTGGAAAAATCGCGCAATAAAAGCATAGTGTGGAAATAGCCAAAGTTAAGTAAAGGCATGTTTGCTACATTTTTCTATGTAGCGATGTGAAAGGTGGACAGTGAAGAAAGCTGATAGGACGAAGATCAATTCATTGGAAATGTGATGCTGGAGAAGAGTTCTATAGATACCATGGATTGTCAAAAAGACAAATGGGTGCTAGACCAAATCAAGCCCATCTCTCATTAGAAGCCAAAATAACTAAACTGATGCTATCGTACTTTGGACATATGAGAAGAAACAGCTCACTGGAAAAAGTCAACAATCCTGGGAAAAATGAATTGGCCTAATAAAAGCTGTCATGACCTGAAATTTGCAAAGCTTGAGTGGAACAGGATTTCTTGAAGGTATTTCATTTATATGGACAAGCTGACTTGATAGCACCTAACAACTACAACAAATATGGCAGTAAAGGATTTTAAGAAGGGCAGTGTTAGGAAACTAATTATTTTGGACTGCAACTGTCATGCTGGCTGGGTGAATCTAGAAGTCACAACCCCCACAAATTTAAAAGAAGACAGGTGGTCTTACACAGTAGTTCTGGGAGGAACCTCTAGGCCAAAAGACAGCATGAGAGAGCAAATGGAGTCATTAGGCACTTAGAGACAGATGAGGGTTTTGGAATCAGATAACAAAAAAAGACCTATCAGAAGAGTTGAGCAGCATGGTAAGTTGGGACAAAACTGTAAGGGGAATTACAAGTAATGACAACAGGTGAGGACTGAACTTGGAAGTGAAGAAATAGTTCATGTAGGGACTAAAGTGTGATGTTTTGTAAACAATGAAAGAGATAATAGTTGTTGATGTAAGAGTTCATGGCAAAAATAAGAGGCCGAAGGTTTGGTGTGATAGTGGAAGGCCAGAAAGAAGAAAGCTGCAGTGGTCAAGACAAGAAATGACCAGATGTTTTAAGTTTAGAGTTTATGCTAAAAGATGGAGAGCAAGAGCAGTATTTCTATAGGAAGAGGCAGCATGACCTGGTGATAAGACTGAGGAGCAAAAGAGATGGATAGAGAAAAGAAAGTGAAGGATAATATGCTCAGCAGGCTGCTGTTCCCATCTGTCACTGATATCCTCTAAAAGCTGGGAGCCAGCTTTCATAGTGTTTAGGAACAAGCAAAAGTCAGGCTCGTGGTGGGTCAGCACATATACAGGTGTTTCCAATGTGCACCCAATCTCTGCCTTTCATGTTGACCTGGGCTGAGCCATATGCATGAACAATATATGGGATTCAGTGTGGTGTGTTATGCATTGCAGGAGCATGAAGACATCCCTGGGTAGAAATTCAGTACCATATGCAAAGCTAGAAAAGAGAGCTGGTTTCCAATATAAACTACAGTCCGCACTCACAGAATTAAAGGCTGTAACATAACACAGCCAGCCCTCCACATCTGCGGATTTCACTTTTGCTAATTTGATTATTCACGGATTATTTGTGTCAGCTCTGCTGCTGCCCTATGCCATTTTTAATAGGGATTGCAAGTCTCATGAGACTGAGAAGCTGTGAACAAGGCTTGTAAGTCCCTATTAAAAAATGGTGTGGGGAAGCCACCCACTTCTGCCCTGTGAAGGAACCCTGATGCCTCAAAGGAATCCACAGTGGGTTGAATATGGAGCTCATACTTTGGTTTGGGAGGGTCTAGAGTTATTCATGTTTTTTCACTTTCACAGGGGTCCTGTGCCCCTAACCCTAGCAAATGTGGTGGGATGACTGTAGTTACTAGGAAAGGAAGGGATAGCTAAAAGAAATAAAAACAGTTTACGCAGAATATCAGTTTTTACACCCCTCATTTTACATTAGTTATATATCCCAACAGGGATAATACAACTTACTGCAGAATTTTAAGTCCTTTTTTTTTTTTAAATTGGAGAATAAATTATCTTCAAATAAATAAAGAGAATTATTTCTTAGCTTCCCCCCTTCCATTTTATTATACATTTGACATGCTGCATAGAAAGAATGGAAAAAACAACATCTCTGATAAGGACAAACAGGACAGGTTTCTGACTGCCAAGGAGCAATCTCATTTATTAAAGATACTGTTGAGAAATGTGAGACATACAGTTGCTTGAGCAACTTTGTTCTGACTGTTTCTAACAATGAGAGGAAGGAGAGAAGAGAGAAGTTACTCTCCAAACTTTGCTTCTCGTTTTCAGCTCTCAACAGATCTATCTAGTCAGTTCGATGTACAAAGATTACTTATTCAGTATATTTCTATATTACCCAATAAGCAAAGCTCTCACAGCTGGTCACAAATTAAAGATTAAAGACAAATCATAAAATGTAAAAACACAATAAAACAATGTATATATCTTAAAATAAAACCTAATGAAATAAAGCCCGAATAAAAACCAACAGTGAGTTTTAGTACTGTACAATTTAAACAAAAATTAAACAACTAAAAAGCCTGGGGAAATTAACAAATCTTCATCTGAGAGTAAAAGACATGGGAATGCATTCCATAACCACCTTCGCTGCAAAGATAATCACCTATGCAGCCTTAACTCATTTGCTAGAAGAGGGGCTTCTGAAGATGATCTTCAAGCCTAGTTATATGATGTTGAAAACAATCTTCAGGTAGCCTGGCCCCCAAGCCATTTAGGGCTTTGATGGTTAATACTAGGAATTACAACTTGATCCAGAAAGGGACTCCAAGCAAGGGCAGATAACAAAGCACTGGTGAATTATGAGCATATGGGCCAGAGCTTGATATACAATCAAGAATCCCCTTTCTGGGTGAACTGAAAATTTTAGACTGTTTTGAAAGCAGCTCCATGTTTAATGCATTGCAGCTGGATCCAAGAGTACCTCCAGATACAAAACTAATCCTTTTGGTAAAGTCCAACTTTCTTCATAGCAGGCTGAATGTTACAAAGGTGGGTAGACAAAGCTACCTAACAACCATCCACTATATCCATCTTGCCTGCAATGAATTTTACTTTATTGACTATCAATGCCCCCATTATTTTGCTCAGCACTGATTCAGAACACTCACTGGGAAGTCATCTGGATATAGATGACTTTCATCCACATATCTGAAGCAACTTTCCCAGAGGTTTTCGGTATACCAGGAGTGGCCAGTGTCAGGGGTGCACATCTTCATATTCAACCCACTCATTACATGGAAATTTGGTGACATGGCATTGCCAAAATCATTTTCTACCTTGTAAAATGAAACAAGTCTTTCTGCTTTAAAACAAAGTGCATGAGCACTATGCCCCTTTTTTTGAAGCTGAACAGTGCTTCTTAAAACATAATTTGCCTTGACAACAAAGTGCTTATTCCTTGCATGCCTTATTTTAAAGTGAAAGCAACTGTTTTACTGCATTATAGAATTTCAGTATTTTCGGCACAAATTTAGTGTCAGATATGAAAATGGGGGAGAAGGAGGAATGTGGGCTATGGCTTTCACATAGCCCATTCCTAATATTGAACACCATGGAAAACAGGACAGAGCCCTGAGGAATCCCATAGCATTGACACCAAGAGACAGAGCAGCAATCCCCCAATAACAATTCTAAATCTATTTACGTAGGAGCACAGGCACCAAAGCATCGTAGCTCTAACTATAAACCCAGATAGTCTATCTAGAAGAACATCATGGTCAATGGAAGAAAAAGCTGCTGACAGATTCAAGAGAATCAGCATGGTTGCACTCCTCGCCCTTTCCCTGTAAGCATCTTCCTCGATCTTAAGCAGCATCATGCTGTCTGAACAGGAGCACTCCACCTAGGGTGTGTAAGTATACCACAACCTTTTATTGCAGATCCCACTTTTTTAAAAAAATCCTGGAACATGATAGAGGAAAGCAGATTTATAAACCATGATAACTAGATGAGAAACAGTGGTGAACAGCCAAAATGTTTATCAAAGTAGTAAGGGTTTTTCAAATGTGACAGAGATAGATACATGGAAGGTGTTTAATTTGGCAGTATGTTGTTTGTGGAAGGTTATTTTGAGATCAAGCAGCTTCAGAAAAGCCTAGATCAAGATGCAGCATTTGTCTTGGTGGGTTAACAGTGACAAGAATTGCCAAAACACAAAGCAAAAGGCATCTTCCAAGTAAAGACAGATGTTTCAACAGAAACAGCAGAAATAGGTAACAGTGAAAAGGCTCATTATATTTAAATGCAGTGTTAATTTCAGTACTGTATGTATACAGGTGGAATAACAGACTGTCCAGAGTCAAATCAGGCACCTATGTTGAGTTAATCCCTTTTACACTTAACTTTGGTTAGAATGAGGGAGAGTACAACTAAAACCTCCTTTGTTCTCCTCTCTACCTCATTCATGAAGACCATCTGAACCGAAATTCAAGGTACTGTACACAGTAAATCCATTTATATTTAACTGCTAACACCAAACTATCAGCTGATAGCTAATGGATTTAGTCAGGGGAAAAGATCTGTCCTACAGAGGAAAACACCTTCCTCCCAATTCACTTCTGTGAAGATGCCCAAAGGACTTCTTCAAAATTTCAAAGGTGCCCACAGGCCTCTAAAGGTTAGGGGACCTGTTTTTTTTTTAATTCTAATCTCTCCAAAATCCCAAGTTTTGGACCACAAAAGGAGAGAACAGCAAGCATATAACTTACAAACTCTCTCAACTGACATAACTGATTTTTGTTATGCTATTTGGATTTACTGGATTGAAGCTGGAGTTCCCTTGTTGCAGAGTATACAAAAATCACCTATTTAAGTCTAAACCCTCAAAACTACCTGCAGTTATTTAAAATTCATACTTAAAACATTTAAATGAAAAATTTCACACCCAAAATTTGAACACAGAGATACACTCCCACCCTCCTTCCTATCAAGGTATTTTCTGGGTCATTTTCTGACCCCTTGTGTCATCTGTCATTGTTTCAGCCTCCTCAAAAGTACAGAGGATTTCCTTGTCTTTGGAAGATCTTCTACTGCATTCTGTGCACATCTCTTACTGATCTCCTTCCTAAGAGGAGAATATATTCTTATTTTCAAAAGTTGTGAATGGCAAAACTGGTTTCTTTAAGAACACTCAGACTACGAAAAGGGAGTAGGAATTCCAAAGAATTCTAGCAGCCAGCAGCCAGTTTCCAGCTCCTTTCCTTCCGTACCCCCATCATTGTGGTTCCTCAGAAGTTTAGGCAAACTAAGTCTTATGAATAAAGGGGGCCCTTTAGGCGGCAGCTGGCTTTCCACCTTTAATAATCATAACTGATAAAAGCAACTGATTCTATAAACTAATTAGGAAATGGAAGGAACATATAAGATTGCACATCCTTTTCCTTGGCTCCCAATGTGATTTACCTGGTTTTAAATTGCTGGTGGGCTAATGTTACATGTGCTTGCATGTAACATGAAGTCAGATTAACAGGATGTTGGAGTTGGAGAGTGGCAAAACTAATATGAGTAAGATATGATGTCACAGAAACACACACACAACCATTCCTGAAACCTAGGATCATGAAGATTTCTGGCCAAGATTCAGATGTAGCAGGATTAAGTTATAAGCAAATAACATC
The DNA here is from genome assembly GCA_948474755.1 of Ctenosaura bakeri. NCBI lineage: Eukaryota > Metazoa > Chordata > Lepidosauria > Squamata > Iguanidae > Ctenosaura > Ctenosaura bakeri. The sequence goes on along the minus strand of CAOLHI010004606.1, from coordinate 34,884 downwards.
AGAGATATCAATGGCTTATGAAAGGACATGTGGCATCATGTCCTGATCCTATAACAGATTCAAAGTGATACCTGATTATTTGGCCTCACCCTGTATCCTAATCCATGTTATCTAACCCCCTCTCTGCTCTGCACCATTTTTTTTTGAAGCAGAACATATCATATTACACTGGGGATGGGCAACTTGGGAAGTTGTTGGAGGCTTTTCCCCAGCCACCATCAGCAAAATTCAGCAACAACTGTGTTCTTTTTACAGTTCAAGAGGGTTTGAGAATACTCTCCTACACCAGGTCATGTAAGACTGCAATTTTCTCCTTCTGTCACTACAAAAAGCCACAGAAAGAGGGAAACTGGTGCCTTTTTGCACAATTTAGGCAGTGTGGATTGTGGTGGGATGGCAACTGTTGGTGGTACAAAAGAAGGATTCAGAAACCACCTGTGGACCATGGCCTTGTCTTGCCCTTCCTGCTTACATAATTTTCATTTACTCAGTAGGAAATAAGCCTGAGAAATCAGGACATCTAGATATACAGTGTAGTGTTAGGATTCCACTTATGTAACTCTTATGTGTCAGCAGGGCCACAGAGATATACAGGAGACACTGGCGTAAGCGTACCAATGATTTGTTTTCAAATTTCAATTTCTGCTACTAAACAGAATTATTCAGTTTTTAAGATGGAAAAAGATTAGATGTTGCTGAAAAGTGCAAGAATTTTAAGGATATAAAGTAACAGATTAGATTGTGTTGTGTGTGTGTGTGTGTGAGAGAGAGAGAGAGAGAGAGAGAGAGAGAGAGAGAGAGAGAGAGAGAGAGAGAGAAATGGTGTTGTCAAAATCCAGAAGAAGCAGTAAAGATTAAGCACGGGCATGATGTATTTCTAAAATAAAATCAATGGGAATACATTTTACTAATGTGTTTGCTTGACATGCGTAATGTGCTATCTAGAATAGCTTTCAACCTTGAGAAAGAGGAGGAAAACAAAACAATACTGTTGAATAAATTCAAACTACATACTCTGAGGCAAAGCTCTTAAAGACTTTTTAGCGCAGACATTTACAGTTATATAGTAGCTGGATAGTGTAGCAATTCTACACAAAGAAAGTAAACACTTTATCCATTCAATATGATAAGGAGAACCATCCCACTGATCCCACTGATCTGGCAGAATGTAAAGTTGGTATCCAACAGCAGATTTTTAAAACCAAGACAGATACGGGGGGAAATAAGAAGAGGGAAGATCTGACTAGTTTAGACAATGACACTCAAATGCAGATACTTAACTGCAGTGTGCAGCCCCCTACTGGATTTTGCTGAAGCTTCAGTCTCTCAAGATTCAGAACTAAAAGTGCACAATTATAATCAAGTTAACCTGAGGGACAACAGCAGCTTCACAAGGGAAAAAGCTTATAGCTTAGCTATGCTGTAAATTTCTGTTAAAAACAAGAGTGAAAAGAAAATGGGGAAGAATTTATCTGCCATGAGAAAACTAGAAGGAAACAGATTCCTGCCACAGATGGCCAATGTTCAATTTAGTTCCGTATCTTCTCTGGCAGTGTTCAGTCACTAGTTATCACTCCCCTGCTAACACACCAAAACCCATATAAGATAGCTGATGACCAAACTAGAGATAGGTAAGTTTCTCTCCACAGATTAACTCAAGATCATTTCTGAGCCAATCTAAGCAAGCAGGAAAATAATTTGAAAGGGAAGGAAACTAGTGGCACCCTTAAGACTAATCCATTTATTTCAGCATTAGCTTTATGTACCCAGTCCACTTTTCAGACGCAAAACTTGTGATAAAATAAACTGGTTAGTCTTAATAGTGCTACTAGTCTCCTCCTTCCTCTTTATAAATACCAATACCAATTAGTTCTATTTCTGAAAAATAACCTATTTCAGAAATGTTTTCAAAAATGTTTTCTGCTTCCATGTACATTAATGAAGACAGCTGTTGATGAATTAACAAACCAATTAAGAGAATTAGACCCTATGTGGGTGGATAAAAGCCACAGGCATTACAGACCCCAGGCTCTACACATAGAGACAGCAGACTACATTATGGCCATTTCCGCACACGGCTAGGGAATCGCTCCCTGCCGCTACTCACTGGATCTTTTGGCGGTCCGGTCCGGTCTGGTCCCGTCCGGGGTGAGGCAGAGCAGTGCGTGGTCGTAGATCTACACTGCTCCAGGATCCAAAATGGCGGCTTCTGGTTGGTCGTGGGTCTCGACCAACCGCTGAAGCTCACCAGCCTAAAGCCTGCCCTCCGCAGATCGCAGGCTTGCATTGGTGTGAGCCTGCAAATCTGCACGGGAGAGCAGGCACGCAATGGTGCGCGCTGGCATTTTGAAAGACCGGAAAAATCAGGTCTTTCAAAAACACGCTGGAGGACCACCTGGAGTCGTTCCGGAGTGGACTGAGGTGCGGATCTACGGTAAGTAGTCCGGACCCAGTCCGCTCCAAGGTGCAGACGTCCTCCGTGGAGGACACACTGCACCGTTTTACTTACCCTGTGCGGAAATGGCCTATGTTATATCAAGCACACACTCCATTATAATTTTGCTACACAAGATAAATAACAAAAGAGGAACCTCAGTATTTCACTGTAGTTCTTAAACCTCTGGATGAGCACCCTACAGTCTATAGTCTGACCTCTACACTGCCCTCCTTCCATCTCTCCACTGTTTCAATCCTACATGAAGTCCAATTCACAAATATTTTTCCTACCACAAGATAGATTTCAGGCAATTGCCTGGAATGCGGTGAGTTCTATTTTTCTTGTCATGCCATTAAGACTAAATTTTAAAAAGACAGACTTATACCCAGGTTATACCCAGGTCATAACAGCTGCTTCCCACAAAGGTATCCCAGCCTTTAAGTGACTGCCTTAAGGTTATTTTCTGTTGGAAAGACAGGTGTAGTTTTCAGCCTTCTCCTACCTTCATAAATGTTCCAAGTACTGCCATCCTGTTTCCCCTATGCCTGCTTCCACATCACTTGCTATGTCTGGATTAATAGCAAATTCTCTGTTAAATTCAGCTCTCTCTCCCACTTCCAAACTCTTTCTCAAAACAAATCCCTAAATTCTCTTTAGTATTATTCCCTTCTGTACTTTTTCCAACCAATTATATTTATTTAATGGAGTCAAATCCCCCTCTATTCTGTTTCTCTTCACCTTATTTAGACTGTAAGGTTCTAAGCAGGAACTGCCTCCTCTTATACGGCTTCTAGCATTTAAGTCAGTTGGAGTTCGACCAAATTAAGACATTGGCTCGTGCTCAGTGTACTGCTTATGGTTACATATTCATGTCATCTTACAAAAAGTGTTACAATTATTAAGTCTATCACATCAGAGAGTTAAAGCTAACACACTCACCACTGACTGTATGCTGAATTCAGGATTTCCTTGACTTCTCCAAGAACTGTGAATAACCCTCTTTTGAATAAAATGTGCCATCTTTGAAAGTTATTAGTATACAAAGCAGGAATACAAAATGCAACCTCTCAGTTTATACTAAGAACAAGTATTTTCTATGTTACTTTTGCTTTTCAGAATGTTACCAGATCTTCTGAGGCTTAAATTCCAAGATTCAGGGGTGGAAGTGGAGCCTGAGAGACATTAGTGCTTCATAAACCAGGGATGGAACATTTTTCATGCATCATTTTATTTACACCTTTTTTTTTGCCCAGACTGGGATTCCATTTGGCTTCAGACACAGGGGATAGCAGTTAATGGATCAGTGATATAATCTGAGGAAAGTTAGGCAGCGGTGGACAACTTGTAGCCCACAGATGTTGTTGGAATGCAACTTCTACTATCCCTCACCATTGGCTATGTGAACTAGAGATGATGGGAGTTCTAGTCAACAACATCTGGAGGGCCACAAGCTGCTCACTCTGATCTAATAGGATACATAGAACTTTCAAACATTATAATGTTCAAAATGCAGCAGAACACCATTGTAATATACAGGGATAGGTATCAGTAAAATAGCTTTTCAGCTACATTAGCATTTCCTGCCCTAACTTTTTAAAAAAGTAGCATGACTGCAAATTGTTAAAGACTTAAAGTTTTTAACTCTCTGTAGTCCTTTTTGCATTGTACATCGACAGTTCAAGAAACAGTGCAGAAGAAAAAAAGTTCATACTTTACACTTAACTATTTACATAATCATTAGTATTCAGTACTATCTGTTACAAGAAGAGCAATACACTAACATTTTAAAGCCCCGAGAGGATATGAGTATATTATGTAGCATATTTGAAGCAGTTTGTTTGTGCAACATTCTGACAGATACACTTAATTGTGTGAAACATTGTGGATATTGCATAATAGCATATTATCTTATAAAGGCACAAAACACTTTTTTCCTGAGAGAATTAACAGGCCATTAAAACAAAACTTTAGGATGCAAATTAAAACTTGAAAATTAAAAAAAAACATAATGGTAAAAAATCCTTCTCAATATTTTTAATGGAGTAGGGGTGCATTTCTGAACAAAGCGTTAAAGCAAATAGTACATACCTCCAACAAATGCATCTCCAGCTCCATTGGTGTCAACAATCTCACTCTGATCACTAATTAGGACGGGGAAAGCTCTCACTTCACTTTCTACAAGGGAAGAGAGAAAAGAAAACATTGTATAACTATACAATTGCAATATAATACAATACACTGTATAACTGTACAATTGCAAAGAAACAATTGCAATAGAACAACTCAATTTGGATACTAAAATCAACTCAAAGCTGAGGCTTGATTGAAGTTGCCAAAATCCATGGATGCAATAAACACAGACTGAAATCATCTGGCTGATGTGAGAAAGGAAAGAACATGGCCTTTGTACAATTCTAGAAAAAATGCACATTTTTTTTTGGTTGGTAACCTAATTCTAACTAACCTAATTCTAGATGTGTTTAGTGTTACAACCTTGATGGAAACATTTCAAAGTCTTATTTACTGTCTTTACAGTTCTGCTGGTATTCAACAGATTATTTTAAGTTATTTTAAAATGCTATAGTTCAGTGTGCCATTTCCTATGTAACTTACAACGTGTGGGCACAATATCCTTAGAGTGCTAGGGTCACAGATTAACTACAAGGTTTTAACTAATCAGTAAGGCTTTTCGAGGGGGATAATGTTACAAAGATATGATAAAAACATAATTACTACCTTTTTAATGAGTAAATTACTAGAGTAAAGCAAATCTATGCAAGATTTGCCTCACATCAAATGTGCATTAAAGAAAACACGCAAACTGGCTTGTACTTTGCTAGACAGGCAGAGAAAAATGAAAGAACAGACCACAAGGCCTTTCTTTACTTATGATGGAGTGTTTATGTGTGTGTTTGTGTTTATGTTTATGTGCTTTAAAGTTCAGGCAGACTCCCAGGACAAAGCAACCTGAAGCAGCAATACAGGAAGCTGTCAAAATGTTAGGAAGATTGGTAGGAAGCAAGATGGAAAGTAGTTCATGCAGGGAAGTAAAAGAGACAAACATATCACAGAGTCTTTCCTATCTCCTTTCTTTGGTGTTTTATCAAAGAGAAATTTTTATTCAGGCTGTCACTGAATTACAAAATCTTAGTTAGTGTATTACATGTATTTTAGCAGATTTATTATTCAATCAAGTTTGCATAAAACTGCATATGAAAAAACTCAATGCTACCTACATACCATCTGAGTTTTTAGGTGATGTATGCTTGTCTTGTTGCAAACTATCTTAGAAAAGACATTTCATCTTTCTTCTTCTCATTCCTTTTCTCCTCACATAATTGAAATCTGTAGTTTTACCAGGTCCATGTATTAAAAAGGAGCTTTGAAAAAACAACAACTTGGAAATGTGGTACACTCACACTGAGACAGGAAGCTGTGGCAGGACCCCAAGGGGCCTCTACAACTACCTGCCTTAATGTGTCCTGCAACTGGGAGAGCTATCATTTCCCAGTGTCCTGATGCATTTCAGCTGTCATTTCCCAGTGTCCTGATTCGCAGTGCCTTGGGAAACTTGTGTGTGGGACATTCATTGATTGGGTTAAGAGGTAAGGTATGTATGTATGTATTTATTTATTTGGAGGGAGTGGGATCAGCAGAAGTAGCTACAATTATGGAGCCCTGCTGCAGCTGCATCTGGTGTCTGAGTATCTTGGCCTCAAGACTAGGAGAAGGCTATTTTAAAACATCAAAAAGAATACTTCTTAAGGTTGCCTACATCAAAATGAATTCAAGGATTTCAATCTCTGCCCCATTTTTTGTACATCCCACAACCTGTTCTTGGAACTAAATGCTTCAAATAATGAGTTAATCAACAACAATTCAACTAATCAAACTATTTCAATTACAAGCTTCCTCCATCTGACAGGTTAGGGACTGGAGCACTGTCAGGAAACAGAATTGGTTGAAAAGCGGAACCCATGTACCATACTGTAGGGAGCATGAAGGACTTATGGAGGCTCATTTGTTCTTAACTGTGTGTGTGCTGCTTACAAAGTTTCTCAGCTGGCTTAGTACCCTTCTCCCCCCTGTCAGCTCACTTTGCAAACAGTGCCTGTGTGTGAGGAGTTCCAAGCAAGTCTCTGTAGGCAAGAAGAATCGATGAGAGAGTGGAACCCCCATTGAATTAAGAGAAATTAATGGATCTGATGAGTGGGTCATCAGATAACAGGGCATCAAAAGGTGAGGGTTTCTTGTATTAGTAAGGGACAATGAATTAATTTCCCAAATTCTAAGGTTTAACATTATCAAATTATTTTTCAAGCCTAGTGTTCCAAACTCTGGTAAAGAGGAAACAAAGAAACTGTTAAGAATGGAAGGGAGAAAACTGATTTGAAATCCTATCCACATTCATCTGAGAGTAAACTGCAATGAACAGAAACGGACTCACTTCTGGTTAAATAAGATAGGACTGAGTTGTTCTTGTTGCACACCTTCGAGTCATTTCCTACATAGCAGCCCTAATGCGACCTTATCATGGGTTTTTCTGGAGCTGAGGTGTGATGCTCCCAAGGTCAGCCAGTGGGTTACCATGGCTGAGTGGGGAATCGAGCCCTGGTGTTCAGGGTCATTGTCCAATGCTCAAACCATTGCAAAGAGATGGGCAAGGTTTCACATCCTTTTGTGGAAAAAGCATGCCAGTTTCTGCAGAGCACTGAAAGATATTTATATGTGAAGGTACTATCTTCAGGTATTGTACATGTTAATGGGGCTCTATTGCTGGATCTCAAAATCAGATGGCATTCCTGCCCCTGCCTCCAACACAAGTAGAAATCCTGATTGCAAGTGGTTCCAGCAAAGATCCATAGTTAGCAGTTGTGTAGGAACATGGGGGTAGAGGGGAGGATTTGACCCGGGCAGCCATGTTTCTCAGGTGTCCTGGCCCATAGCCACGCCCTTGAGTGCCCCGGCCACACCCCTACACAGTGGCCTCGCCTTTGCACCATAGCCTCTCCTCTCCCGACCCCCTCCACACACTCCAAGCTCCGCCACCGATAGTCAGTAACATTTGCAGTGGTAGGCTGGGGAGAAGCACAACCTCACTGGAGCAGTGCCTGTTCCTCTTATACATAAAATTCCCTTCACAGATGCAATATATAAGGAAGAATTTGCCACAAAGAATGTCTAAAAATGCATTATTAATCAAATAAAAAGAAACTTTTTATTTCAACTTTTCCAAGGCAACAGACATGCACAAGAGATGTGCCTTTAGAATTTACAGGTCTTCTCTCTGAGACCATGACATTTCCAAATTGCACCTGCACATATTTTTCAAGTGCAAAATGGAATATAATTTCACCTTTAAAATTAAGCAAGAAAGATATCTCTGTAACAATTGTGTTGCTTGAATTTAAGAACTTCAGTGGAAATACAGGGGACTTGGTAGTGCTTAAAAATATTTCAAGAAGAATATTTCTATGTGCGCAGTACATCACATACATTTGAATTGTTACAAATGTGAAAAATGTCCCCTATCCAGTAGGTGCACAGGAAGTTTATATTCCCTTTTTTCAAAAGCACTCCTCCAAACTGCCACCCGACTAAAACTGCACTAAAACTTTTTTCAAAAGCACCCCTCCAAACTGCCACCTGACTAAAATCCATACTAGGAGAGCTTCAGAAGCAACCACTGTTGCAATATGGTTATCTGGAAAATGAATTATCGTGATCTATTTCAATTTGTCTTCAGAACTGATTATGATAAAGAAATAACTTTCTGTCTTGACTGTCTTGACAGTCGCTCTGTGGGAGCTGAATAGGATGAATGTTTTCCTCTTGGTTCTGCTGGCCTTTTCAGAAGCTTTTGATAATATCACAGGCTAAAGGCCTGTGGAATCTCTCAATGATCTGTTTGTCTCCTATCCTATTTAACATTTACATTTCTAAAACTGTGATTCAGGGCACCAATATGCTGAAGACACCCAATTTTCCTCTCCTTTCCATCTAAATCCAATGAACCCTCTATACATGTGGCTACTTTTGAAGAGTGATGGAGATGATCCAAAATGTGGTGACAGCACTGTGTTGGAAACTGGTTACATGGAACATTAACTCCCCTGGTACAACAGCTCTGCAGTTTAATAATCCATTTTCAGGTGTCAAAGTGCTAGTGATGGCCTGTAAAGCGCCATACAAATTGAGTTCAAGGTCTTCAAAAGACTGTATGCTTCCGTATACACGTGCTTGAGCACTGAGATCTCCAGGAAAGACTTTTTGCTTCCACCTTCAGAGATACATTCAGTGAGGAGATCAAGAAAGCACCTTCTTAGCAGCAGCCCCAGGTTATGTAACTCTCTTCAAAGGGAGGTTAGGCTAACAATCCTGTTGTCAGGGAGGCAAATACCTTTCTATTCAGGTATTCTATTCAGCAACTGCTGCCTGCTACAGTCATCAGGGGTTTTAAACTGATGTACTGGGCTTGTTTAATTTGCACAATTTATTCTGCTTTCCCTGGAACTTCTTATTTTCATATAATTTTCAGGCTATGTGGCTCCTTAGTCCACTACTGACTGAAATCATGATTTTGATGAGTAAGTATTCATGCCACATTCTATCAGAAACAGTTCATTATTTCACTGTATAAAGTTCAACAATGGGCATGTGATGGAAAGGCAATCAGCAAGTGAAAAAGAGGAGCATTCACTCACAAACATTTACACTATGCTATAAGCATCATGATGCAAAGTCACAAGGTGCTTGTGAAATGGGAGAACAGATGATGTGGTGTATTACCTTAGGTGCTGAAACTGTAATCTTTTACTCCTTTTCTGTTTTACTGTACATTCTTCATATGATTTGCTCTGTTACATAATTTGCTTTATAATCCTCAAAAAATGTACGCACAAAATTCTGAACTGTGCTTTTCATTTGGGGAAACCTCAAAGTACAAAACGTTAATATGAATATTTCTCCAGGAGTAATCCCCTCTCCACTCTTCGGCAGCAAGCTACTCAGGACTGTCATTTTCTCAGCTTCTTGAAGATAAGATGACAAACTGGTAGGCAGAAATGTAAAGTGCCATAACTGAAGAACAGATTTCTATTCTTTATGTTTAAACAGTCATTCACTGTCACCAAGGAAATGTCTAAATTATGAGTTTGAAGGCATTCTAATGCTACAGCATTGAAAGACAACCTACATTCATTGCATAGGAAAGGGCAGGTGTTCCTGTGCATCTGGCCTTATCTGCTCCATATAACAGAAAGCACCTTCCTCTCTCACCATTATGTGTACCTCAAATTGTGGGTAATACTTTACGCATCTAAAGAAGTAGGCTGAGTTGTTGGAAACTCATACTCTCCAACTGTCTTGATTTGGCAAGAACACTCATAACTAATCCTCGGTCATCCTCCTTTTTCAGCTGTTTTTAAAATGTCTCACTTTCTCTCTTTTCCTCCTACTTTCTCCCTTTCTCCTCAGCTTACTTTAATTGCAGCAAACTGAATTCAAAGTACAAAATGCAAAGTAAATTCAAAGCTTGGTTCAGTTAATTCAATAGAGTGGAGAGGAAGCAGGGCGGTCTTGCCCTTCTCAGTAGACTCAGGCAAAAATAAACTGTAAAAAGGGAAGTAAACTATGCGTTCTTCTCTATTAAGAACTTTGTTATCTTGATCACACTCTGATGTTGCTTGGTCACACATGTCCCAGTGTTTATCTGTGAAATGTTGGGGGGTTAAGAAAGCTTAAAGAGTTACCATAGTGCAGTGGTTTCAGTAGTGGACTATGACCCTGGAGACCAGGTTTTGATTCCCTGCTCAGCCACTGAAACCCATTAGGTGACCTTGGCCATCTCACATTCTCTCATCCTCAAAAGTCCCTATGGTAGGCTTGCCTTAGGGTTGCCATAAGTTGGAAACAATCTGAAGGCACAAAACAACAACAAGAAAACTTGTGCCATAATAAATTGATTAGTCCTTCAGGTGCCCTGGGACTCTGTTGCTTTAGGTACTGTTAAGTGATATATGTTTGTGTGCCGCTCATCCCTAGTTTTAACAACCTTTCAGCTGTGTTGTTTAGCTGACCCTACAAGTAAAAGAAGTCACTTTTTTGAAAATGCTCTTTGAGGTTCCGGATTTCAACATCCTACAAAGCAACCAAAATTATGCCTTTAGAACCACAAAACCACATTTCACAAAACAATTCCAAGGACCTACCATACACCACAGTTGCTTACTCATGCCCTGTAGTAGGAAGCACCATCCTATCTAGATGACAGATAATGATCACACCATACAAAGTCAACATGTGGTTCTGAACACACACTACAAACTCATCTCTCACTATTTCTAATTATTAAATCATCTACTACTGTGCTCCTGCCCTCTGAGGCATAACTCGGATGGAAGAGGATACCCATTCATTACAAGTATAAGATTGTTTCCTTCTTCCTTGGAATCAGTGCTGCACAATTTCCTTTGTGTGGCCTAGAATGCCCACTAAAGAGAAGTGATTTAGTAAAATTTTAAATTACTCATTATCCCAAGATATCATGGAAGCTGGTTCATTACATTTGGCCCTCCATATCCATGGATTCTGCATCCATAGATTCAACCAATCATGGTTTAAAAATATTTTTTAAAAAATCCAAAAAGCAAACTTTGATTTTGCCATTTTATATAAGGGACACCACTTTACTGCACCACTGTACATAATGAGACTTGAGTATCCATGAATTTTGGTATACATGAGGTGTCATTCACCCTCAAACGTAGCAATAAACTTTAGTAGAAGATTTATTGAAACATAGTGAATGATACTGTCTATCAGACGTTAAAGCTCGAGAAGGGAATGCTTTCCCCCCGCCTTACACTTAAACAGCAAGTTTCTCCTGAGATAGTTGTAAAAGGACGAACGTCATCATGCCAAATGGTTCCTTTGAAATTCCAGCCGGAAGGAATGGTTGGCACCTGGGAAAGTTAACAGCCTACTATCACTATTTCCCCAGGCTACTGCTATCCTAAAACAACAAACATGGAGGACTCCTGACATCCTGCCCCACTTTTTTTTTAAAAAAAAATTCATATACATATAGATACGCAAAACAAGTAAAATATTACAGAACAACAGAAATACAAGAAACCCATGCAGTAATAACAAAGTCAATCGGGGCGTTGAGGAACATCAGTCGGCGAAGAATCCAGCGAAGGGGCTCTCTTCAGCAAACTGGAATGAAAGACAGGATGAATTGCCTTGAGGGAAGAAGGGAGATCCAGTTCAAAAGAAACATCGTTAATAGCTCTTTTCACAGGAAAAGGACCGAGAAATCTAGGGGAAAGTTTTTTAGAAGGAGAAGTAGACGAAATGTGCTTAGAGGAAAGAAAGACCAGATCCCCGGGTTTGTAAGAGGGGTTAGGCTGCCGTTTGCGGTCGGCAAAGCGTTTGTGAGAAGCTTTTGCAGACGCTATAGCATCCGAAACGGATTGCCAAATGCCCGAAAATTTAGAGATCCAAGCAGAAACAGAAGGAGGAGCAGAGGAAGGGAGGGTGAGGGGGGAAAGGAGAAGGAAGAAAGCCGTAAACTATTTCAAACGGGGGTTTCCCAGTAGAAGCATGAACAGCATGGTTTACAGCAAACTCAGCAAACGGGAGAAGCGAAACCCAATCGTTCTGGTTTTCAGAAACAAAGCACCTAAGAAATTGTTCAAGAGATTTGTTAGCACGCTCAGATTGGCCATCTGTTTGGGGGTGATAAGCACTGCTGAGTTTCTGAGTGATTCCCAGGGTTTTCAAGAGGCAGGTCCAAAACTTGGAAGTGAAAATTGGATCCCTGTCCGAAATAATCACCGAAGGTAGTCCGTGAAGTTTCCATACATGATGAACGAATAGGTCAGCAAGTCGTTCAGCATTGGGTACTTTCTTTAGAGGAACAAAATGACATTGCTTGGAAAAGTGATCAGTAACAACCCAAATAACATGAAAGCCATGTGAAGAGGGGAGAGAGAGATCAAATCCCATGCGATAACCGACCAGGGGCTACAAGGAGCAGGCAGAGGTTGTAGGAGCCCTTGAGGTTTAGATGTGGGCGATTTAGAAACGTTGCAAGTAGCACACTGTTTAATGTAAGTTTGCACGGAGGAGTTTAGTCCAGGCCACCAAAAAAGGCGGCGAATCGCATGCAATGTCTTCAAAAACCCAAAATGTCCAGCAGGTTTGGAATCGTGATGACGATGAAGTACATGCTCACGGGCAGCAGGGGGGACATAGACCTTGGTGCCATAGAAAGGGAGATTGTCAACCCACTCAATTTTGTCCTTATTTGCCGGGAGCCATGAGTCGGCATGCGCTGCATGAACGATAGCATCGCGGAGAGCGGAGTCACAGAGGGAGGAGGCAGAAAGCCTTGTTTTTGCTAATGTGCGAGTAGTTACTTGAGAAGCCAGGGAGGAGGCAGGAAATAAGGCTTTGGAGGGGGGGGACGTAGCAAAAGGTCCCTCAAAACAGGGAAGGCGAGATAGAGGGTCCGCCAATTGGTTGGAACGGCCAGGTTTGAAAACAATTTTAAACCGGAACCTCTGGAAAAATTCAGCCCATCTCGCCTGCTTAGGGGAGAGTTTCTTAACCGACTGCAAGGCTTGCAAATTTCTATGATCAGTCCAGACTTCAAAGGGGAGTCGGGCCCCTTCAAGTAAATGTCGCCAAGTGGTCAGCGCAAAATGAATAGCCTTGGCTTCTTTCTCCCAAATAGGCCAATTAGCTTGTTGATGAGAAAATTTCTTTGAAATGAAAGCACAAGGCTTGAGTGCTCCCTCAGAGTCATGTTGCAAAAGAACAGCGGCCATGGCAAAGTCAGAAGCATCTGTTTGCACAATGAATTGCTTAGCACTGTCGGGGAAAAGTAGCAATGGCTCTGTAGTGAATTTAGATTTCAAATGTTCAAACGCCGACTGACATTCAGGGGACCAACGAAGTTTGTGCGACTTACATGTAGATTCGCCTTTAGGTTTCCGTAACAGGTTAGTAAGCGGAAGCGCTATGGCTGCAAAATCCTCGATAAAGTTCCGGTAAAAGTTTGCAAAGCCAAGAAATTGCTGCAGTTGCTTCAAAGTTTTGGGGACGGGCCATTGCAAAATAGAGTTAATTTTCGAAGGGTCCATTTTAAGTGAACAATCTTGAATCCTATAACCCAAGTAATCAAAGGTTTGGGTGTCAAATTGGCACTTAGACAGATTAACTACGAGGTTATTATCTATCAGCCGTCGAAGCACTTCCCGAACCAATGATACATGAGATTCCATGGAGTCTGCATAAATTAAAATGTCATCCAAATAAATCAGAACCCCCTGATACAATAAGTCGTGGAAAATGGTGTTCAAAAACATCTGAAACACAGATGGTCCAGATTGTAATCCAAAGGGGAGAACCGTCCATTTAAAATTCCCCAGTGGGGTTGCAAAGGTGGTGAGCCATTCAGAGTCTGGGTCCATCCGAATCCTATGAAATGCTTCTTTAAGATCAAGCTTAGTGAAATATTTTCCTTGAACAAGATGGTCTAAAACGGTCCGTATCAGGGGAATGGGATAACAATTGGAAGAGATAACCTGGTTAATAGCAGAGTAGTTAACTATCAGCCTCGGATCCGCTCCGGGATCTTTTCTCTTTCGGAAGAAGACAGGACTCGCCGTAGGGGCTGTAGAAGGCTTGATAAAGCCACGAGCCAAATTTTTATTAAGGAACTTTTTGAGGGCAAGGAGTTCTTGCTGGCTCATGGGGTAGATTTTTGGTTTAGGCAGCGAGGCTCCGTCAATCAATTCCAATTTACAGTCAAATTCAGTGTGGGGGGCAATTTGTCAGCCTCCCTCTCATGAAAGGCCTTCTGTAAATCACGGTAGTGCGAAGGAATTTGTTGCAATTCTTCATGGCCAATAGAGAAGCTTGCCTCGGAAGAGGATAGAGTGCCAGCGGTCCAGTCTATTTGGGGATTAGATTTACGGAGCCAGTCGATTCCCAAGACCAATTCGAACTGCACCGCCTTGGGAACTAGGAACCGCATGCTATAATTATTTTGGTCCATTTGAAATGAGATGGGCATGGTGATTTCGCTTATTGCTCCTCCAGTCATTGAGGTCCCATCCATTTGAGTTAACTTGATGGGGCGTTCCAAAGGCTCATATAGAGTTTTAAGGGTCTTGGCCAATTTGGGGTGTAACAAACTTCTGGAGCAGCCAGAGTCAATTAGTGCCCTATGTACATGCAAGGTCCCATCTCCGCCAGTAATCGTAACCGTGGTATAGAAATGGGGAATTTTAGGAGTACTTACAGCTGTTCCCGCTGCTTTCAAACCGCCACCGTCGGGTTCAGAATCCCCATCTGTGTCCGAGGAATACGAAGAAGAGGTTTCACCGTCGGGAGCGGAGTCTCCTGTCGCTGCTGCAGGGTCCTTATGAGTGCGTCTGAGCGGTTGTTTGATGGCCGTTGTCTGACGTGTAGATTCTTTATTCCTGGGGTCTGCTCGTGCTCCTTTAGTCCCCACCGTGGCTTGGTTACTGGTGCAGTTGTTGGCAAGGTGACCCGGTTTCCCACAGGTGAAACACATGCCCAAACGGAGGCGTTTGTTTCGTTCCTCAACATTGAGGAAGGTGGGACGGCGAGGTTGTCGTTTGGTTAAGTCTTGTCGTTGTCGGTTCAACTGAACAGTGTGGGTTATACCCTCCACTTCAGTAGCTAGTCTGATCCAACCTAGCAGGGTTTGTGGGTTGGCCTGCATTAGGCACCCGTGTAAGATATCAGGATCTAGTCCATCTTTGTATAACTCGATAAGAATCTCATCATTCCACTGCACTTTGGTGGCCAGGTTTCTAAATTCACGCGAATATGTTCCCACGTCGTTCCTGCCTTGTTTCATTTGTTTTAGTTGATATTTAGTTTTTTCTAGTAGATGGGGGTCTTCAAACCGTTCACGCAAATGGTTCATGAAGAGCTGCAGATTTTCGGTTTCGGGGGCGCGGGTGTCATATAGGTTCGCTACCCAGTCAGCTGCCAGTCCTTTCATTCTCTGGCTGAGGTATCTAATTCGGGCTGCATCATCCCGAAAGAGGTGGCCATGATCGACCATGAAATTATTTGCCATAGTCATAAAGAAAGAGAGTTTCTCACCCTTCCCGTTGAAGGACGCTTTCAGGTCTCCCACGTTTCTGAGTAGCGGTGGCGCTGGAGCTTGCCCTGCTGGTTGCTGGGGCGGACCAGGGGTGCCTGCCGCTGGCACAGCCGCTCGTGGTTCGCGTGCTGGTGTTCTCAATGTCTGCGAGGGACGGATGCTCATCTCACGTAACATGGTCTTGAGTTCGAGTATCTCCTCATCTTTTCTCTCCAGTTCTGTTTCCATTCGTGCCATTTCCGCCAGAAAGGAAAGGTCTTTGGCTGATGTGTCCCATCTAGCAGCCCTTCTGCGTTGTCTTACCGACATAAGCGGCTTCTCTCCCCAGACCCAGGTTTGGCCGCTTGTGGGGGTTTTCATCGCCTCGCTCAGCGGTAAATTTGCCTTGGTATCCATGGACGCTTCGGTCTCTGCAGTTCCATCAGATTCTGCAGATCCTCGTTCTTCTTCAGTAATTAACTGATCCACTACTTGATGCATTTTAGGAAAAAAAGATTCTCGAGCTTTCTGTCAGGAACAGATTCACCCTCAAACGTAGCAATAAACTTTAGTAGAAGATTTATTGAAACATAGTGAATGATACTGTCTATCAGACGTTGAAGCTCGAGAATGGAATGCTTTCCCCCCGCCTTACACTTAAACAGCAAGTTTCTCCTGAGATAGTTGTAAAAGGACGAACGTCATCATGCCAAATGGTTCCTTTGAAATTCCAGCCGGAAGGAATGGTTGGCACCTGGGAAAGTTAACAGCCTACTATCACTATTTCCCCAGGCTACTGCTATCCTAAAACAACAAACATGGAGGACTCCTGACATGAGGAGTCCTGGAATGAAGCGCTAGCAGATACTGAGGGCCCAGTGTATAATATCCACATAAAAATACATGCCAAATGAATGCCAAAAGCAAATTGTAAATTTCATTTTTAACATCATATCTTCAGTCCTAATTTTATTGTACCCAGAAAGGCTAAATGTCACTCTCTTCCTGTAGCAAGGAGGACTAAACCCCACTCTCCTCGTGGATTTTCAAAATTCAAGTAAAAGGCTAGGAATGAGTGGCTTATGTTGTACCCAACACTGTCATTCCCTATGATAATATTACACATTTACAGTAAAGTCTAACATATTAACACTTAGAAGTAAGTACTATTGAACACAGCGAGGCTTGCTTTTGAGTAAACATAGGTACAAGTATAATGCCTAAGTCTTATCTCTAATTTTTATCCCTTCTGTGCTTAGTAAAGTTATAGGGTTATAATCTTGTTTTGGCTCCACAAATTCCTCCTTCAAGATTTATAAACTCTGTTGCCTTTAATTAACATCTCCATAGATTTCCAGGTTCATGTCTCTATGTTTGTCTCCCTCTCTAAGAAAAGGAGTGTGCATGTTAAGTAGTTCTTCTTAAGGCTTGTGTAACTTTTGTATCTATTTGAAGCAGATGATGATGATGTTAGCACATTTGAAACAGCTGATCTCCAGTGGTTAGATTCAGCTTGCAGCAACATTCCTCAAAATGTAGAGTGAAATACTAATCTCAGGGGCATTACTTCTAAAACATAGTAGAATTAAAAACTTGTGCAGGATCTGTCCTTCAAATAAAACAAATTTATTCAGGGGCATTACTTCTAAAACATAGTAGAATTAAAAACTTGTGCAGGATCTGTCCTTCAAGTGAAACAAATTTATTCATCCTAAATTAGTTTCTGATTGTTCCTTTGATAATTATGTACACAAACCCATGAACCTTTTAGGATCACCTAATTAGTACCGACATGATTTCATTTAATTGCTGCTGTAATTGGAATATATAGGATTTACCTCCTTTCACAATAATTACATCTGCATTTTAGTATAAATTATGGAACAGTTTATTTAGTTTATAGATTATTTCCCACATACGGAACACAACTCATTAAGATGCTAGTTATTATAATCACAGTTGTGACAAACATTTTCTAGCAAGAGCTCCCCTGAATCATATGTCTGCAGAGCAAACCTTTAAAAGCATGCCCGTGGGATAAAGAGACCCATAAAAGTAACAGAACATGGTTTAGTAACATATACACATCCTACTGTGATTTAGAGTAAAAACCTAGATCTATTAAAAACGCAGCCTGCTCAATATAAACACAATAACCAACCAGGCCAGAGGGCTAAATTAAAAATATCCATGCACCACTTTCCCAAACTGCAGTCAAATTTATGCCACAGCCTGTCATTTTTAATTACTCTTCATTTAAGTATTTCATTACAAAACTATTACTTAACTCCATCTTATTTTTCAGCTTTACATTTTGATCTCTGATCATGTATTCTGAGCTTATTTTTGTTCTAAACATCCAAATAAAATTTAGCAAGCATATTAAGTAAACAGTGAATTAGGAATGTTCTGGCCAAAAGACAAACATTAAATGGTTTGTAAAATTTGTGGATACTTTTTCTGCTTGGAGCTACAAATTATTATGAATGGAAAACAGAAGACAGAAAACAGCAATTGATTTAGTTTAGAGGTAAGAGTGTGAATTATTGATTCTCATGTCAGGAGAGTCAGCTAAAATCAATGGAGTTGTATCTACTTGTTTATATTTGTTGTATATTTGGCTTAATGGTTTGTGTTACTGAAATTATCAAACTGGCCAGCACTGAGAAAGTTACAAGAAGTTACATAATTCTTCACAAGGACAGGCAGAAAATCTGGGTAATTCATAACTCACCCTAATCAACAAACTCTTCCAATAAAAAGTACACCAAATTGCAATTTACAAATTCCAAGAAATGCTACCTCTCAATGTAGAAGGACACTGACTAGTGTCTTGGGTGTGTTCAGCGTTCTTGGCTAGCACAGTCCATCATTTGGAGTTAACTCTGGAGGCAATTTTCTATGCTTCACAGCACTTTTTTGTAGTGTTATCTGAAAGCTGGCCTGCCCAAGACATTCAGATACCCAAGAAAGGAAAACAAAATGGCAGCCTGCCTCCTGACTGGTAATAATACATTATACAACTCCACAGTTCAGCACTCTTGAGGGCACCCAAAATTTTGCTGCCTTACAATTGGGCCACTCTTTCTGGCTAGTCCTTCTTGTAGATGGTTTGGCCCACACAGACTGTGGGCTTTTCTAGTTTTGATTCTGGATTCTGTTTCACTTACTGAGATCAAGTCTACCAAGCAGTACATGTTTTATGGTTGAGACTAGTTGAAACTCTCACTACTTGCCTTTAAAGTTAATTCAGAAGCATAAGCTTTTATATGTACTTTTGGCAGCTCTGCCTGAAGGTGTTTTTTTCTGAAACAGTTAATGACACGACCCTCAACTCTAATAGTAATTTTTCTAAATATATATTGTCTGAAAAGAGAGAATACCCTTTCTGGTATGGAGATAAGGCAACACAGTGCTAGCCTTACAAAGTGCCACTTTTATATAAGTACCTGCTTTCTGTCTTTTATCCCTCTTTGTTGCCATTTTATTTCTGCTGACTGTCAAGACAGTTTTTGGGCAAGCGGCATATATCAGTAAATTCCACACGCAGCTCTTGCTTTTTTAAGTGAGCATTCTTGATCTTTCTGCCAAGATGGAAGCTCTAAATACTTTTCAAACAAAGTAAACATTAGCAAAGCCAGATTAAGTGGTATTCTATTCTGTGTTTGCACCCTTGGTTATACAATTGAGACTGACAAACCAGCTTCTTGAGAGAACAGTAGTGGGTCAATCAATTTTTTAATTACCATCAAAGACATAATTACATTAACACTCCACTCGTATTTGCTATTTATTCACCTGTCTTTAACACAATAATTAAACAAATTTGAGCTCTTTGATTTTCCAGGGAACTTCTGATGATGAAACAAATAAGATGGAGACTAGAATAACATCAGCAGAAAACTCGCGAGTGAAGACAATGACACAATGTCTAGAACTTATCTGAAGGCTCACTCCATGGCAATGTGGGCAGCAGAAAGCTATTCCTTTCTGCCACCACTGTATCTGTAAAGAGCTGGCCAGCAGAAGTCCTTTGTACTCTGGCCCACAAGAGAACCAGGTCACCTGATAGCCTCCTGTTAACAACTTTCCCAGAATTTTGTATGCAAAGTTGCCCTGACTTGGATGCTACAGTTAATACACACCTGGTATAACTTTGGCTCCTGCTGCTCCAGTGAAAATTGATATTTTTCAATTTGTACACCCTGTGCATGTGGACAGGATTCTGAGGGAGATGAGGACTACCACATGTGCCCTTCCTGGCTCATTAAAACAAAACAAAACACAGAGGGGGACTGATTAAGCGGGCAGACAGAGGGGTCAATGCCTTGCTAAAAAAAAGGTGGAATTACATTATGCAGTTATAAAGGAAGCAGTTATAATGTCATTGTGGAAAACCCCCTCCCTGGATCCCACCACACCGATCAACTGCTGGCCAGTTTCTAGTATTCTACTTCTGGGCAAAGCACTGGCCTCTCAGTCCAGTGGTTCCTGGATAAGATGGGTTTTCTAAATCCTTTTCAATTTGGTTTCAGGCCTGGCTTTGGTTCAGACACTTTGAGTTGTCTTAGTGGGCCGCCCATACCAGGAACTAGACAGGAGGAGTGTATTCCTGTTTACCTTCTAGGCTACTTGCCCTGCTGGGACAGGATTTGGAGGCACATGTTACAGTGGCTCCAATCCTACACGGAGGGATTAACCCAGAAGTTCATGCTGGGAGATGCTTGCCCAGTCCTTTGGCTATGGTTCCCTTCCTAAAGAGGCCTTCCATGGTTTCTTTCTAGAAGCAAAAACTTATTTTTATTTCACCACGCCTCGGAGAACTAATTCCAGATGGGGAAAAGGCTTTTATGCATTATCTATTATTTGTTGTTGATCCCGGTTTTAGTATGTTTTAAACTGCTTTTAACATGATCTACACTGTAATTATTGTATATCTTAACTATGTGTAATTTTATCTGTACTTGTTTTAACTTTTTAAACAATGTTGAATTCAAGGGCTAGGGAAAGGGCGAGATATAAAATAAATAAATAAACAGTGACTGAGCAACAAGCATCCTGATTTTGGCCTCACAGCACCCCATACATTTTACATTCTTATGCAGTGACATTTTCCCCTGAATTGATATAAAATGAATCTTTTATCCTTTTGTTGCTCCTCATAGAGAATATTTAAAGGCATCTAGTCCTTACAGTTAATCAGGTCTTGGGCTGAAAATTCAGGGCTGAAAAACTGCTGTAACACTGAGCATCTTTGAGGATGTGGGTAGGTACAGTTTTTCATGTCTAACACATCTGAACTAATCTATCTATTTAATTTTTAACATTATACTTTTAACATTCAAGGCTATCTCATTTCCCAGTTAGGATAGCCAGGTTCAGAGCATCCCAGGCACTGAAATTTAAGGACAAAACTAGACCTAATTACAGCTCCTGGTGATATCACAAGGGGCTTGAACTTGCTGATATCATTACACACGATAATGGACAAGGATCTACCACAGCTACTTGGAGTATGCTTCCTAATAAAAACAAAAGTTCAACAAAAAAGAAAATAGTTTTGTCATTAGAAATCAGGTACTCCAAAGGCCTACTTTAACCAGAAAAAAGAGCCCAAACCTTTTCCAGCTCTGTTTTCAACCGCTTCGCGAGCACGGATTTTAATGCATGGAAGCCGTAGTGCAAAAAAAGAAACTTTTCCAGGCAAAAATAAAGTTTTCTCATCTCTGCTTTTAATCATTTGCTATTATTTACCAGCGTCTCACACTGGTCACATTTACATTCCTCTTTTTTTAAAAATAGTTTAGTTGTATAGCCCTCCCTCATGTCTGTAATAATCATCATATCATCATCTGCAATTACCACCACCACCACCACCACCACCACCACCACCACCACCACCCCCAAATTGTTTTTCTGGGAGAAGGGAATTAAGATGGCAATGGTCTTACAGCTTTTAAACTGCTGATAAGCTAATATATACCAGTCATTATTTCATGGTCTTTTGGGGGTAGGGCAGATTGGACAGATTGAGAAAAAGCAACAGAACGACAGTGAATGCTGCCAGAAGTGAGAGAAGGAAAGAGAGCAGGGGAAGGAAAGAGAAGACAAATACAGCTAGGAGAATTTGGGCTGGGTAAAGAATGAAGAGGAGAAGAGTGACTGGAAGATGTGTGGAGGAAGAGAGAAAGGAGAAAAGGAGATAGGAGAAAACAAAAAGAGTAAGAAAGAAGGTGGGAGAATAGAAGGGTAACAGCATTAGTCTGGAGTTGTAAGGGCAGGAGAAAGAGGACAAGAAAGAGGGACTCAAGAGAATTGGGGAACAAGTAAGAAGATGAGCAAGTAGGCAGAAGATGGCAAGGTTAGGGGAAATACGATAGAGAGAGTAAAAGCAAGAATTAAAAGAGAAAGGAATCAAGTACCTAAGCAGAACTGAAGAAGAAATTCACTCATATGAAGCTTTTTGCTAACAACTGCGCAATGCATGTGTGCCTCAGTGCTAGGAAGGAAACCGTATTCCAGTTTCAATCATTTAGGGCAGGGTGAGGCCAGTGTGAACAAAACTGAGAGAGAGAGAGAAGGAACAAAGTAGCAATCGTGTAGTACTCTACGAGTTACTGAACAGCGAGACAGCTCGCTGCTCCTTCTCTCTAGGTTTTGACGCTGGCCATTGTTTGAGAAACTCTGAAGGTTGAGGTGGCCAAGCAGACTCCCTGTGAGTCTACAGAAGCCACTCTGAAGGAGCTAGCAGCAGTGGAAGCCAACAGCATACAACATTTGTTTGCAAGGCAGCATTCTTGTCCTGCTATTCTTCCCTTTGTCCTAAAACCTGAGACTCAGGGCCAGATCCTGAGATCTGAGACTCTGTTCCCCACTCATATTTATTTTATAGCTTATTTTGACAAAAAGGAAGAAGCTTGCTGCTGCAAGGAACATCGATAACCCACTCTGTGAGAGACATCCAAGCCAGTTTAGACACTTTGCCCTACTTTTGAATCCAAACTGTTCTTCCACACGCCCCCTGTTGGTTTTGGTGCCCCAGTTTCATGCTGATACTCTTCGTCACAATCTCTGTACTGTTAATCAACCACATAGCTTCTAATTTCCACAAGTGAATTACGACATGAACTACTATTCCCAAGGTATTATGAGAAGAGAGATAGGGGATTAAACCAGGGTCATTCTGTCATTCAGGAGACTGAACTACAGCTCTCTAACAAAGATTCTAAGTACCATAACAGCTGCAAATTCAGGATTCCTTCCAATGAAGCCAAAACTTAATTCTGTAATGTTTCAGTAAGTCTTCAATAAAGATATTGCTGCATGTGAAGCAGTTCAGAAAACAACTGAACATGTTAAATATAATACAGATTATTTTTAGTCATTAAGAACTAAGGATTTCATACTCTTTAGTTACAGTATAGGGGGGGTTCAAGATTAAGGCTTCAAATTAAGTTCCTCATAACATTGAAACTTTTAAATATTTAAAGTAAGTAAAATGCAATCCTCAGGGAACAGATACAAAACAATGAAAGTACAAGACAGGCAAACATTACCACCTGTCAATACAAGGAAGATGAAAAAGTGATAGCATTAATAGTTTATGGTTTGCTGAAGCGCTTACAGATGGAAATTCAAGAGCTCTGTGCATAAACTAACCATGTGAAAAAGGTACTATAATCTAACCTACTATAATTACACAATTATTAATGAACTTGCTGTTGATAAACAATGTAAGCATTAGGATATTATTATTATTTTTTTTACAACTAAATGATAAAGAAAGCTGTTTATCCTCTTTCTACTACACTCTCAGTTAATAAGATCGACGTTGCAGATGTTCATGTATGTGGCATTGATGTTTAATGGTGCGTAATGCTCTAGGTGGTTCCCATAACCTCGCTTTGTCTGGTATGAGCTTACTCAATTGATATGATAATAGAGAAAAGAGGGCTGAAACAAGCTGGGCTGTCCTAGCACAATTTGCATAGCTTTTAAATTTGCCATTATTGCCAACTGCTTATAGAATTCTTGTTCAGTTGTCGCTGACAGCAATATATTGTACAAACAGAACTACCGAAATGTCTTAGCAGGTGGCATTGCGGAGGGGACAGGCAAAGAATAACCATCTTATCGCATTTTTAGTATCAATTATCCAAACTGAATTCTGCCACTTCTTTTGTGAATAAAGTTCAATAGTCGTCATATTTGGTCCAGGTCCTATGGAGCGTATCACACAAGTATAAGCCATCAGATTGAGGAGACTCTGTTCCACAAATTCAAATTTTTCCCCTCCCTCTAAAATAATTGTTGCCTTTGAGAAGTTTATCTAACTATGTTGGACCATACTGCTTGCCTCGGGTCCTTCAGATGTTTGACTGTACTTTCCAGATTTGATCTGCATCTCTCCTAGACTACACTGCTTGCCTCTGATGCTGGCAGGCTTATACAGGCATAGATGGTAGCCAACAAGTTACCTAACTGAATTCATGTGTTCCTACAAGTCTGTCTCAATTATAACAGGATAGCTAAATAAGCAAGCAAAACAATCACATTTAAAGAAAGAAAGCATAGAGGTTATATTACTCAAAATGTGTGCAGGGATTTAAGGTGTCAAGCCCCATTTTATCTGAATATAAAATAGATTACAAATGTATAGAAATTTCTCATTTCATGTTGCCCTCAGGAGACTACAAAAAACATATTATAAAATCTAATAATTGACACCATTATTGTCAAGAGAAGATGAATGAGTTTGACAACAGCAGAAACAGCAAAATATTACATGAAGTTTTTCAATGCGTGAGCACCTGAACAATGGCTACTTTAACAGGATGACTATTGATCTCAATAGATCAGACCCAAAGGCAGTAAAGGCAGTAAGTTAATCTCTCCAGAAATATTTCAAGCCAGCTAAATATTTTGCAGTAAGGCATCGTATCATGGCTTTTTTATTCAACATGATTGTTAGGTATGATTCAGACATGTTAATGAAAAATTTCAAAACTATGAAACAAAACAGCAAAAGATAACAAATGAGAAGATTCCTTGAAATATATAGGAACAATTAGGACAGTTGGGGTAAAGCAGCATATGCTAGAGGGGTGCCAGATTGTTAACTAGAGAGGGATTCTGTGCCTTTAATGGCTGCATAGAAGAGAAAATTTGAGCAAGTGTTGCTTGTCATGCAAGCAGGTAACAAGCCACAAGTAGCAGACAAGTTGGAGCAGGTTCAGAGAAGGGCAATGAGGATGATAAGACATATAGAGAATAAAACGTATGAGGAAAGGTTGGAGGAGCTTGGCAAATTCAGCTTGGTGAGGAGAAGCCTGAGGGGTGACAGGACTGTACTGTTTAAACACCTCAAGGGCTGCTACAGAGATGAGGGGCAGGCCTGTTCTCTGCTGCGCCCTAGGGTAGGCCCAGGTCTAACAGTTTGAAGTTACTGGAAAGTAGATTTCACCTGAACGTTTGAAGGAACTTTTTGATAGTAAGAACAATTGGGCAACTGAACCAATAGCTAAAGAGGTAGTGGGGTTTCTCTGTACATCTTCAAAAAGAGACTGGACAGCTCCTGCTAGGTATACTTTGGCGTGGAGATCTACACTGAGCAAAGGTTGGACCCATGAGGCCCCTTCCAACTCTATAACTGTGTAATACCTGATTCTATGACGGTGTAATACCTGCTGAAATCACTTCTTCTACATAACCATTAACAGGACAGAAGCCCTCTCCAGGTTTCACTGTAGCAACCCTAGTGTGCTTTAAGACTGTATCACTTAAGCATGCAAGTGGAAAATCAGAAACATCCAGAATGATACAGCAGCAAAATGGATCATATTACTTTCAGAATTATTTCTCAGATATTTGAGGTGACATTTTGCTTTTCCCCAAACATTTTAAATAAAAAAAAAGCAAAATTGAAATAATATATTGGTTTAAAACAATACTGAGCTGTGTTCATATGCTAAAAGTTGATACTATATAAGACAAAGCAGCAGATTTAATCACTGAACTTATAGTTTTAAATTCAAACCATCTCAAACCAGGGCACTATGACATTATCAGTAAACCATTAATGGCATGAAACAAAAAGAAATGTTATTAATTAAAGGAAAAGCAAGAAAAAGTGAAAAAAGGAAGTTCTATGCAAAGTACTGAAAATGACCTAAAGTGCCACAGACTTTGATTTTTCTGCATCCCTGTAAGACAAAAAAAGTTAACATCAATAAAGTATTGATGTATTACAAAATCTGCTGTAGGCCAGCTTTTAAGTCTCAGCTTGTTGGCCTAAAAAGAAAAGAAAGCAAATGTTAAAAAAAAAAAGAGAGAGGAATGATATAGTCCTAGTAATATGGTTAGGTATATTTACAGTAACTTAGCTTCAATTTCAATATAAGAAACTGCTAACACTCCTTGAAATAAACGGCAAAAGCTGACAGATTTTAATAGACCTGGATATTCCTTATTATTAAAAAATATGTTTGATCTGCATTGTATTATATATGATTAATATTTTTTTTCAACACCACCTATATAACTATGCATTCTTCAGTTATTAAAGAACAGGAATGCGAGTCGGGCTTCAAGGAGCTTGCAATCTAAAATTTAGTGCAGGCAGAGAAAACAAAGGAACAGGAGGGACAAACAAGTAGGGAAGATGGGTGAAAAATATGCATCCATTATATCTATTAGTCTCAATACTCAATTAAACATAAGGGATGGCATCATAGAATTCATGGGAAAGGAAGCTCTGAGGAAGAAGCAGAATGTAGGAAGAGCTATGGCATCATGAAGGTGCTCAGGTGAGCAGTTCAGCTGTAAGAGAGAGCAAAAAGTGGGGAAGTGTGGTGTCAGCTGAGAAAGGATAGCTGAAGGATGCTGAAAGGATGCTGTGGGTGGAGAAGTGAGGATCATAAGGATTTATCAGGAAACTGGAGCAGAGAGATAAGGAGGGGAGGCTCTGGAGGGCTTGATCTAAGAACAGATAGGTGGTGTAGGGATATAAGGATGATCCAAGGATAATCACAGGATTATTAAATATGATTATTAAGGAAAATCAGATTAACATTCATGAAGATCAGAACATTATGAAAGAAACAATAATTAATTATTTAGGCTTGCAGAGTTCTGAAGGCAGAGGCTGAGGTGAAACAATGGAAGACCACAGCATAAAAGGGCACAGTAGTCAGTGAATGATACTGTTACTGCAGTTTAGGCCTACTTGGAGATACCCGCAGATATAATTTTGATATCAATAATTTGGCTCTCTTCAACCACCCCTCTCCACGTGTTTGAGAGGCCCCCAAACAAGCACAGACTAGGCTCGGCCACTAATTGATGAACATTCCATTCTCCACCCAGGCAGGCCAGAAATAGCCAGATCCTTGCTTTAGGTGACCTCCCTGCACACACCTTCATTATGTATGCACGCTGTTTACAAAGGACTCCCTGCGCCGAGCAGGCACCCTGGCATGCTGAATACTCAGCTGCCAAGCACTGAGTATTTGCATACTGGCTAACTCTTTGTCAGTTCGGACTTAACTCAATCATGCTAAATTCTGACCTTTCCAAAGCTTTGTCCTGCTCCAAAAACGTATTGTTTTCCCCAAGTATGGCATAGCCTGCAGTTACATTTCTCCCTATAAAAACCCCTGATTCCGAGACCTTCCTCGGATCGCTCCCAAGTTCCAGACTGCATTGCTGCTGCTTTGCTTGGCGAGCTTCCCCTCAGCTCCACGTGCTGAGATACATCGCACCCCAGCTTTGTTTTCTATCTTCTTTCCGGGCTTCAGGAACAGGTTCTGTATCACCCGAATCAACTACCCCTCTGAGGATCCCGCTATCATACTCAAACCTTTATTTTCCTTAGTTATCTGTGTACGTGTGTTACTTACATTGTGTGCCTGTATTTAATAAAGATCATTCATTTATTTCCAACACTGTTCACTTCTTGACTTGGCCTGACCCTGTAAACATTGGATTACAAGATCCTGCTGCGTTACCCTGCCTCTCGTAGTGCCAACCAGTGCTCTTGACTAATTTCCCCATCTTGTGTAATTGTAAGGTTTTTTAGGTGTCCCTCCCAGGACCCCCAGTAAAAAGGGTAAACTATGTTATATGTTAAAGCTGAATGAGTCCCATTCCACATATGACACAACAATTCCATTTGTCACTGACAAAATACATGTTTGGATCATTTTGCCATTCATTTTAGATTAACATATACACAAATCAATGTGTACAGCTATAAAAATGTGATAACATGAAATAATACATTAAAAATGTTACATGTGTCCAAGCATATCGAGATGTCTGGAAATTTCAAAATTAATCCACTAAATGAACTATTTTTTTTCCCTTTAGTTGCCTTTGAATTATGCAAACATGTCAATTTGCAAATGTGTTTTGCCACATCATCAGTAGACAGTGCATATCCTTCTTACTGGATATTGATGGAGCATAGACATTATTTTTTTGAAAACATAAGATGATAGACTTATACGCAATACATATCCAACACCGTTCTGTTAGTTAATGTGATTCACCAAGGAGCAGATCTCCTAATACAAACAAAGGAATTCAACTGTGACATTAGTGAGTGTTAGGGACATAAACAAGGGTTACAAAGGACAGCAAAGTAAAGATGGGTATAAGTACCCCATCTTGGTTTAGAATAGTCTTGTCTGTGTCAAATTTTTTCAAGAGGAGGTTTGCTTGTGGATCATTTGTTAGGCCTAACTCCTTAGCAACAGGAAGTTTCCAGTGCAATGATCACTGTGAGGTATAGTTTGACAAGGCTTCTGGGTCCTGATCAAGGCAAACAGCAGGGACCAACAAGATCAGCCAGAACGGCATGTCATGGCACTCATGCTCAAAATCCTCATGATAATATTCTGCTTCTTCTTTGAGGCATTTCTTCTTGTTCTTTTTTGCATGTGGGCACTCCAGTGGCTGGAGTATCTGCTTTGTGAATCCTCACCTCCCACCCTTCATGAATTGAGTGAAAATAAAATAAATGCTTCATGTACTGATAGAAGAAGACCACCTGTATTCATCACGGTCATCTCTTCCCCAAGTTAAACACCGACGAAGTTATTTAACTTGCTTTTAAAAAGGCACTAGACAAGTAAGCAGCATTCTCTACTAATTCTTGCAAAGATGCCTTCAGTTGTCTGCCAAGACACACAAGACAAAAGCTAGATTATATGAACACAAACAGATTGCTATTAAAGGGTGAAAAAACTCTTCCACCATGTGGTTTAAAGTAGAAGCCTTCATGTTATCACTTCCTGACACCATTCAGTATTGTTATTATGTCCTACTGTAACAGGCATTTCTTCTCCTCTGATTAAACATTTTATAATGCTGGGTGTGTATGGTGGGGGAGGCTGATCCATATTCAAGAGGAAGAGTGTATGTGAGTGTACAGGGGAAACAATAACAAATTGGTATATCTTTTGAGAATTGCCCCACAGGCCATGCATTTTTATGTTCTTAATCATTATTAAATGACTTCATGTCACACACTACCTGGTGAATGGCTGAGTCCTGACACAAGAATGAATTACAAATGAAATGGAAGATCAAGCTGTATTAGAGGGACTGCCTCTGGGAAATGAAAATCTTTAATTCTCTTTTATTATTGACATTTATTTGGCTGCTACGAATGAAAACACAGCAAAGAGATTCAGCCATGCTAGTGTGCTGAATAGCTTATCCCTAGGCTCAAAACCGACTTAACATTTATCATGTTTGCTTATGCAGCTGACATCATGGCATACAATTCTCTACCCATCTTCAATTTATCTGGAATCCTTTTTTTTTAAGTGAAGTGCTTTCTCAGATTTAACTTAATTGTTATAATCAACCAACAGGATTGATTAGAAATTATCAGCCTGCAAATAAACTAGCTGCATTTTTTTTTTACCCAAGAAGGATCAACAGATATGCTATCAGCTCCAGTTTTGAAGAATTAAACTAATATACAGTGAAAGAATCTACTAACATTTATGTGCACCTGTTTTTACTGTACAAGGCATGGGGAGCTGTTAAAATCCAGAAAAGAGAATTCCAGAGCAATCGTCACAGTTTCAGTTGAGAGATCACTCTCTTCTACTGTTTCTAAAACTGGACTCCATGAAAAAGGCAGAAGAATATGGCCCAAAACAGCAAATGGATATATGATGGACAAGTCACTGACTGTCAGGACAAACTTTGCATCACTTTAGTGACTTGTACAGTGCTCAATAATATTTGGGCTATTTAACACTGGTGATGCAAATTTGATTACAGATTGAATCAGGAGTATAGAGAAGAAAATAGCTAGACCCTAATTAGTCCCAATTTTAATTCAGCAATAACCAAATAATTTGTTACACCCTTCTTGGATTCCCTTATACCACGCTGATCATTGGTCACCTAAGTTTTGTTATTTTCCAGGGAGTGGTTGAGATCCACTTAAGAGCTGGATGGAAACGTTTACATACAGTTACAACAATATAATTCTGTAGGTATGTAACACATGATAATGATGAGGTGCCACAGAATGACAAAAGACATTAGAATCTCAGACAACTTACATAAAACTTGGCAAATGACCTCTACTGAATCCATGAAATGGAAATAGAGAACTACCTAGGAAATCTCATGCATTTTTTGGTTCATCATGTGAAGTAATGAGTATATAAATAGAAAGACCAGGACTTGGGAATGCAGGAGAAATAAACGTGGATGACAGTAATGCACTTAAGAAGTTCAATAACAAATATCTGCAAAATGAAAAGGATTAATCTATATAATGTTAATTAAAACAGGTAATTAAATCCAATAAAATTATGATTGTGAAACAAAACAACTATGGTGCATCTTGCTGCCTGAGCCCACTTTTATTCCATGGCAAGAAGACTCATCCATTAGCCACCCCTTCTAATACCAAGGAAAACCCTGTTGGGAATTTTGGTAACCAGGTTTGTCATTCTTGCATAGCACAGTTCTTTATAGCTAATTTGGATAAAGTTCTAGGTCTTAAGAGAAACAAAATGGAAATAAACCATGAATAAATATATTTTCTTGCACATATTAAATCTTCAAACTGCATAGGTTAGCAAGCTATAGCCCTGTTTAGTCATGAAGCACAGGCAACCAGAATTAAAGAGTGTTAAAAGACAAGCAGTCATGTTTCAATACTAAAATTGCTATTTTATGTATCACCATTTCATCCCCACAAGAATGCGTTCTTCTTCAGGGGTTAAAAGTAAAAGTAGAATCTTCTGTTTAGATTTTTTAAAAGGAAGTTATAATATCTTTCACAATACAAGTTCATTTTCTCTGTTACTACTTTAAAATAATTAGACTATCATATAGTGAGCTCTTGTTTGCGCTCAAAGTAAAACTATTG
The DNA here is from genome assembly GCA_948474755.1 of Ctenosaura bakeri. Classification (NCBI taxonomy): domain Eukaryota; kingdom Metazoa; phylum Chordata; class Lepidosauria; order Squamata; family Iguanidae; genus Ctenosaura; species Ctenosaura bakeri. Next base: position 3,918 of record CAOLHI010004606.1, on the reverse strand, counting down.
ATGACTCCTCACTCAGTGAAATCAATTATTTTCAATCTGTTTTGGATGACACAGCCTAACCTACAAACACTTCATTGAGCTATAAACCATACGTGTGAATGTTTAGCATCAAAAACCAGAATTTTGTATATATTTTGGTTCAAAAGAATGCACAGTGTATTTAAATCTTGTGGGCATTGGTACAGTTAACATTAAGAGAGAGAAAAAATAATGAGAACCAAAATCTACAGCTGTACTAAAGAGTGCATCAGTCACCTGTGCTGCTGTAATAATATAATCACAACTTTCAAGAACTATGTGATATACAATCCTTTTCCCTACGACAGCATAATTCCCCAACCCAGATGTTCCCTCTGTGTTTTCTCAAAATATTTCTCCAGAAAGGACATTCTCAGTTACTTCAGCTAACAATACAATCCTACAAAAATGTACTCAGAAGTAAGGCTCTCAGATCAAAAGAGTGGGTATAGGATTACAGTCTAATCTGCTTTGTTGGAATTAGAATCTAACTCTTTTCTCTTTTTCCACAGATATAGCTCTTTCCAGTGCTTCTCTCTGTCTCCATTATGAGGGGAGAAAATCCTCATCTACTTCCCATTTTTTCCTACAACTGCACAAGTACAGTCTACGCAAGGCATTGTATGTTCCAAACCTTTGTATGTTCCAAACCCTTAATCATGCTGTTCCTTCTTCTGACTCATACCTTTTGTTTTAGCCTTTTTGAAACACAGCCCTCAAAGTTTGTTGTTGTGTGTCTTCAAATCATTCCAACTTATGGTGACCTTAAAATGAACCTATCATAGGATTTTCTGGGGCTGAGTGTATGTGATATGCCCATGATCATCCAATGGGATGTTATTTCAGCTGAGACCTCATTGCTCAATGGAATGGTATTATCTCCTGTTTCTTAGATACAAATTTTAAAAACAGCCTACCTGTAGCCATAATAGTGTCATCTTTCCCTTGGGTGAACACAACAACTCGCTGTCTTTTAAGGTTTACTTTCGGCAAAGCTTGTGTTTTCCGGGCTATCTCTTTAATGTCCTCAGTCTGGTAAGAGAAAGACCAAAATAAAAACAAGACTTAAGAAGCACCACAAAATCCCAAGGAGGAGAACAGAAGTTTATAGACACAAACTGTACTTCTGTTTCAGGATCAGATCACAATTTGACATTCCATTTTGATTAGAACAAGTCACAACTCTGTAAATTGATATATAATGAAGAAGTATGATTTGTTCTAAACAGCATACAGAAGCTTTGTACAGGAAAAGGTAGGAGAGCAGATGAGAAGTAGTTGAGCCAAAGGTTCCTGTAGACTTGGCCTCATATTCTAAACTATGGCTTAGATTACTATCTGCACTGGGCCTCTAAGTATTATTCTGGTACAACCACAACACAATTCCATTACAATCTTTCCAAAATTATTCTTGTTAAGAAACTGCAAAGAAGAAGTTTTCTCTATGACTTAGCAAAGCACACAACTTTATCAGTGGGAGTCAGTGATACACAGAGGAGAGAAATGTGCTTATAGTGTACTTCTTACATGTTAGGAACAAGCTTTTCAAGACTGGTAGTTCTTCACTTTTATTGACACTGAAAGTAATCTGTCATCATATAATTTGTTTGTTAACAATTTGTCTGTCCACTCCTTCAATTATGAGATTTTATGTAATCCATTCAGCATATACAGATACTGTAAAGACATTCTGAGTCTTTTTTCATACACTATTCCAAACAATCACTCACCATTTTTTTTTTTAAAAAGAGAAGAGGTCTCTAGGAGTGTCTGAAATACCCACTGCCCATTTCTTTGTATAATGAATGTACACTGTCTTTCTTGCCACCATAACTATTTATCCACAAAAAAGTTATTTTTTAACCCTTTAATCCTCATCCCAGCAAATTAAATATTTTAATACCCCCCAAAGTCTTCTTTTTTTTTTTTGGCAGAACTCACACAGAAGTAGATTGAAAAGATAGTCATTATATAATGCTGTCATCTAAAGTGTTGAAGACATCACTGAATTTTGGAGGGTTCCAATCATGGCAGACAGCATGGAAGATGCAATTTAAAACTCGTCAATCAACATGACCCCAATCACGTACCTTGGGGCATTGTACTTGACAGGAGAGGATTCTTCTGTCAAGGAAAGGGTTCCCTGATTCACAGAGAATGTGAAGATTTCAAAGGCAGCTGGACTGGGGTGGAGTGACAGCCATTCTGGAACAAACGGCAACAGCTGGGACCTGGGCTGCAGAAGCTATTTGCAAAGCTTCAGAGGAGTCAGGAGGTAAGAGCATTCCCACTCTCCTTTATGGACAATATGCTTTGTTGCTGCTGGATGTCTTGGGTCACAACTAGATTTGATTTAAGCTAAATTATTGCTACAAACAATGAACCCCTGGATTGCAACAGCTGTAATCTAGCCTATTAGATTTAAGATTCTTTTGCTTAATTTCAAAGGGAAATTTTTTTGTTTGTTTATATTTTATTTTGTTGCTTTTAAGTGTCACTGGATCTACTTTGGGCATTCTAGTTTTTCATTGTACTTTTATTATAATAGAATTTTTAAAATAACTCTGGACCTTTATCTCTCTCTCTTTTTTTTTTTTTTGAATTTGGTTATGGATGTAGAGGATTTTCTTATTGGACTTTGATTTGGCTCAATTGCCTAGATGTGATTTTTGATGTTTTGCCTGTTTGGACTGTGACTGAAATTTATTTCAGCCTGGATGGGAATTACATTTTATAAAAGCTGGATGTTGTTTATATTAATATGAAGACTATGATGGCTTCTTTCCTCTCTGTACGGTGGATTTCTCGCTTCCCTTTCCCCAGGGATATTGTGTTGTCTGGGAAAGTTTCCACTGTCATGCTGTCTTATCTGCTGTGCTGGGAAAACTGGATGTTGTTTTTAGTCACTGAATAGAACATAACATGGCTTTGACGAGGGATCATATTGCTCAAATTAAAAATGGTTGGACAATCCAGAGGAAATACCAAATTAATTTTTTATACTTTTGGGTTGAGTTTAGATAATCTATATCAGTTACTAATCAAAAGTTTGACAAGACTGCAGAAAAGCTGTCAGTACTGAAATTGGTGGAGAGGATACTAAAGAATAGCTGCAACAGTCTGATGACTTAACAGCTTTCCAAAAGAAAAGAGATGGAGAAATAGCTCAGAAGGTTTTTCTCAACTTGGATATGACAAGGAAGCAAGAAGATGCTAGCTCTGAACAAAGTTCACTGGAATTGACCACATCAGATACGGATTGTGTGAAGAACAGAAGTGATGATGTCTTAACGTTTTCAGCTTTCAAGCCCCAAGCTGCTCGAGTGATTGACAGTACTGGAAGAAATAGATAGCTTTAATTTAAAGGTATAGCACCCTTTATGGGGAGAAGAAGATCTTCCAGGGGGAAAGAGGAAAATAAGTGCAGGACGGGTCTATCATTGGATAGATTGTTCTGAAAGGGATGCTTTACAGGCTGATTTTTTTTCAAATTTGGATTTTTAATTACAAGAACCCAAGGCATTGCTTAATGTTGATCTGGCTAGGGAGTGATTTTCTGAGATTGTCTGAACAGAACTTTGTTATTATAACAGGAAATCAGAAGGCCTAAGATGTGTAACATGTGGCTTGTTAGATAAACAGGCTTTTGACTTTGGTAGGAACACTGGGTCAAACCTGAGACCCCCTTGTACCTGTGGAAGACCAGGTAGGGTTCAAGATGTGTAATTCACCAATGCCCTTAGAGGAGGTAACCAGAACAAAGACTATTTTAAATGTGAGGAGGAGAAGACTGGCAGTGGCCATGGGGTTAAATGGTTTGTGTATAAGTTGATAAAGGAAGAATGAGAGAGACCATGAAGGTACAGGGTTGTGAATTGGAAGACAGAGGTTGGAAAGACC